>JUFY01022391.1:0-19273 GCA_001855655.1 Leptopilina clavipes
CCGTGAACACATGAATCCATGGGTATATTGCATGTAAGTCTCCATGGGCCAATTGCATGAGCGTCACCGGTTTTCCCGGTGAGATTCATGCAACTGGCCTGTGGGCCACGGTTTTACCTGTATAGATCCCAGGCCCGTTGCATGAACCTCACCGGGAAAAACGGTGACGCCTTGCAATAAGCCCATGAAGATTTTCATGCAATATACCCATGGTTTCATGTACTGAAAGTATGAAAAAGCTATAGTAAAATGCAGTGACAAAGTATCACGGGGAAATGCCTTGTTTTTTCTCTCCGTGTAGGATTGAAAATAAATATTATACAGTGCACTGAAAAAAATTTATTTGATTCAAATAACCGATTACTTGTCTATTATCAAATAAATATTTATTTGAGTCAATTAATTATTGATTCAATTATAGTTTATTTGATTTAAATAAAAATTATTTGGTTCAATATTTATTTGATAATAGACAAGTAATCGGTTATTTGAATCGAATAAATTTTTTTTTCAAGTGTAGGAAAAAAAAATTGCATATATTGCGCCTGTGGAATGTCAAATACACTATTAATTTTAAAAATACCCTTTAGACCTCATTGATTTTTCTGAACCCCATTTCCAGAAAGTGTATACAAATAAAATAAATCCGTAATACGAAAGTGTGTGTCCACAACAAAAGTATTCACGCGCGAAAATTATTACACTGCGGGTTTACGAGCGAAACGACGTTTCCTCCCTAACTTTAATGTTTCTCCTCCATGGGGCCGACTGTCAAACGTTTATTATCAGACATTTCGCAGCCTGAAGCAGCTGGTCATTGGGAAGAATACAATTACTTAACCTTTTGTTGAACGCAATTATTTCCAGTTTTCAAATCACATTCGAAATTCGTCATTTGTGACGCTAAAAAATTTGTGATTTTTCGTTGGACTTTGTGTGATATTCGATTTTTGGGAAAAATATTTTATTTAGTCTGTGATGGTAACTTTTTTTTAAATATATTTCTGCAAACAATTATCGTTTTAATAATTTTTCGAGACTAATTTTTATTCTCCCTTTTTTCTGTTTCAGGACAACTCATAACGAGCTGGAGAAAAACAGGTGAGTGGCTCTCTTTTATGCTCATAGTCAAATGGCGTAAAGATAATCGAGACGGTCATTACCGCAACTCTTTTATCGACCCACAGGGATATTTATGTAGACTCCTTTCTTATTCTGCTTTGCATTAGTAAAGTCTCTCTCTCATTCGCTCCGTCGTCCGGAAGAGCGTCTTCACGTTTTACCAACAAATATTTTATTGCCAACCACATTCCTTAAGTTGGGAATAATTCTGGAAAAAAAAAAGTTGGAAAGTTACTTTTTATCGTATAAAACCATCCACATAATGTTTGTTTCCAAAACAAACTCTCTTCCAGTGAAATAGTTGGAATTTCTCACTGATTTAAATAGAGAGTATTTTTTTTTTATTGATTCCTTTTTATGTGTTGAAAATTTTATTGTATGTATTAAGAATGATGATGTGGAATGGAGAAGAGTGTATGGCGCAGGGGTTAATTATATCGTAGTTGGTGATCTTAAGTGCAACCCTATTCTGGTTGAGAGAGATCAGAAAACTTTGGAACAGAATGGAACACAATAGAGCGAGGCACTCTGGTGAACCGGATCTGTTCCAAGGGTGCCTGTACTAACCCCGATTGTTGAGGTGATTTATAAGTCGCGAACCGCGGCCGTGCACACCGCCCTCTTCCGTTAGTGGTGCTTTAACCTATACGGGTTTTTTTTGAAGTATAAAATACAATTGTAGCGGCGCACACGTGCCTCTCTCCCTCTGTGCTTTCTGCGCGCACCCATCCTTTTTTGCTGTGTGTAGAATGTATAGGTACGATAAACCCATGAGTGTATATTCCTTAAGTACGCCAGCGTCGTTAAGATTCAACACGATTGTTTCTTAAAATCGTCAATAGCGTGTAGTTGGCCTCTTTCCTCTAGAGAGAGCGATAAAGTAACTGAAACTTTGAACACAAAGAGCTTTTATTTTAAGCCATTGTTATTCACAATGCTCAATGATACTATTGGAAAAAAAGTACAGAAGGAACGCTTTAACGGTATTCTATTTAACATTTTTCTTTTTCCTCCGCAAGTGCAGGAAATAAAAACCAGAAACTAGGCTACGACAGTAGAGGAATTTTTGATCTCTGATTTTTTTTTTTTGTGCAACATTTCTCCGACATTTCTGATATCTGATTTTCAAAATTTATTGAATTTATTTATTTCAATTTCCAAAGGTGAGAGAGATAATTCTTTCTATTTTTAATTTCCTCTCGAATTTATACGAAGGTTTGAAAAAAATATAGGTTAAAAAAAATTACGCATGTTCCTTTTTTCCAGGGGAACAATATTTAATTATTTTGCACATATCGAGAGGTTGGAAATATTCATTAATTTTAATGAAAAATATCGATGTAGTGGCTCTATGTAACATTTTGCCTCGCATTTTGCAAGCCGTCACTTGTGTCAAGAAGAGAGTACAGTGGAGATGTGAAACGTTCGATGTGAAAATAATTATGAAATCATTCGCAAAATTCCACGCTTTGTTTATTATCGTTTATGTAAAGTTGAAATGCGGTCAGACAAGTGCAATAAGCGTGAATATTTCACTGAATATAAGCTGTCGATTTTCGTGGCAAAATTTCTATTTTATTCAGTGTATGTTGGACGATTTAAATATTCTTTATTCGCACATTCGAAAAATTATAATGTACACTTTTTTTGTTGTTAGTAATTTTTCTCTTGCATGTGACCAAATTCAAAGCAATTTTCCTTTTGTTGATTTTTAGCTCGCTTACAGATTTAGTTTACAATTTGAAAATGACACTTTTGGAAATAGATATAAAAAAAATCCTATTGGAAAATTTTGTTCGTAATGAATGTCAAATGGTGAAAATTATTTCAAAGTGGAGTAAATTAACAGCATGTGATTGTTAGGTCACGTGATCGTTAATTTCTGCTGTCGAACGTAAAAACCTAGTAAGTAGCATTTTCCATAAGAGCGAAAGTCGAATAACAAAGCTAAGGGAAGCTCGCCCTTGTGGCAAATGCGACTTTGTTTTTTATTTTGGGCAGCACATTTGTCGGTAACTTTTCTCTTAAAATAATGAATTGAGCTGGGATTTTGTGGACAAGTTTAAAATATGATAAGGAAAGGCAGTGATCTGCAAAAGTTTTGATAGACAAATTAACATTGCTGCGATCACGTGACCTAACAGTCAAATACTGTTAAAAATGCATTTGTAAATTTAATTCAAAGTGGAAGTTTAATATTCTTTTGGATGGAGAAAAAAAAAATTTTTTTTTCTGGAGAAAATCCGTGAGAGAAAAAAGAGAGGCATCAGCAGTGAAAACGATGCATACGTCGTGCACTTCGAAGGACTTGGTCGTGCGGGGAGTCTATTGATTTTTTTCGGTGTCGAGGAGGGGTTGCGTGCCCTACTCCGGTCATGACAAACCGAACGAAGTAAAAGCAGACACCCGTTATATCGAATAGTGATTCTATATAGGTACGCGAATACGTATCCACCCATACATACTCGTGTTATGTAACCCAAACGCAACCTCTCTCTCTCTCTCTCTCTCTCTGGGTAACGCACAGCCCACGCCACACGATGCTTCCATGACACACGATTTCGCTTCGTTTAGTGTAACCTGGACTATGAAACTACACTGGTTATTTTCGATGCCAGATTCGCTTTATCTCCACAAATGCATTATCGCATTACGCGATCACATTTGTATGTTGAGGCAGTTGCACGTGCATCTAAAAAAAAAAATAAATAAGAAGTGCGATATTTCACTAATATTTCGAAACAAAAAAAGATTATACAAAATTTACGTAACAAGTCGCATATTTTTCTTTTGAGGGTTTTTTTTCGATTTATTAGTGAAATATTTTTAATAGAAAATTTGAAAAAATTTGGAATTTCAAAGGGAAATTTTTTTTTGAAATTAGAAAACTTGTTTTTTTTCTGTAGTTTATTCGATTAGTTGGGATAATTATTTAAAAAAGTATATGTATACATTAAATGATCATGTAAACTAGTGGAGTTCCCTTCTTGAATAAAATAATCAAACATTCATCCGGCTATGTATATGTCGTGCACAGATCACGAGATTGCAGAACGGAGGACGATAATGGCTGCCATTTAATTAATTGCCTCAGTAACGACGCGACCGCGTAATGCGTTACATGAATTTGTATTCATTTGCACCGAGACCAATTCCTTAATCAAACAGCGTCCAGTGCAATATTGAAAAATAAATTTAATTAAACATTTTTTTTTTCATTTCTGTAAATTCAATTCATTGTGGTTTAATATTTTTAATGGCAAATTGCGACTAGAGGAAAAAATTTTCACATAAATATGAACTTAATGTTTAATATATATTTTAAAAATAGTTAAAATTACAATGTAAAAATAACATAAAGAAGCTCAGGAATTTTAAAGAAAAATTCATTTGCTTAAGAAGAAATATTTTTTTATTAAATTAAAAGCTTAAATGAACAGCTTAAATGAATTTTATATTATTTTTATTACTTTTATTACTAAGAAAATAATCAGAGAATTTTACATTTTCACCTCTTTTGTTTTTATAAATGATTTATAAAAAAATTTCAATGAATTTAAACTAATTAATCTTTTTTAATTTATTCTGGAAGTAAATTCTTTGGTTAAAATTGTAAATTGTAATTCTAATTAATCGTCACCTCAATTAGTCAAAAATTAATTTAATCAAACACAAACTCAATCCCATCGAAACTTAAAATTATCGGAAATTTCTATTTATTTAAAGATTAATTAATTTAAAAGGTCAAATTATTCGAATTTTGTACTACACTGTAAACTTCGAAGTATCGAATTGAAACCAAAAGTATTAAATTGATTCCAAATTTTTAAATAAATTTGATACTTTTCGTGTCAATTTGATACTTTTAAGTTTACAGTGTATTTAAGCTTCAATTATTGATAAAAAAAAATTAATTCTACAAATTAGTTACTTTGAACGTTAATTTTTTTTATGTTTTAAATAAATTTTATTTGATTCAAAGAAAACTATTATTTGTGCCAAAAAATATTTAATTTGAAACAAATAATTTTTATTTTGAACCAAAAAATATTTAATTTGAAACAAATAATTTTTATTTTGAACCAAAAAATATTTAATTTGAAACAAATAATTTTTATTTTGAACCAAAAAATATTTAATTTGAAACAAATAATTTTTATTTTGAACCAAAAAATATTTAATTTGAAACAAATAATTTTTATTTTGAACCAAAAAATATTTAATTTGAAACAAATAAAATTTATTTGGAACAAATAAATAGTTTAGTAGGTATTTTTGAGTAAAATATATTTTTATTTCCTTTAAGAGATAAAGGCTTGGGGTTGAAGTTTAGCTCATCTTGTATGCTTGGCCTCTTGGTTTTTATTATTATTGGGTCTCGAGGAATTAAAAATCTCGTGAAAGTCTCTCCCGAGACTGATTCTTCTCGTTTCTATTTTTCTGTATAAGGCACAAGTGTAATTAGTGTTGTAACTGCAGTCTGACACGTACCTGGTACACTGTACGCGTACATGCCAGCTGCATCAGCAAGATCCACTTTAGATAGTTGCGCTGTCACTTCCAGTGGGAACGATTTGCGTTCTGTCGATATCTACATAATTGCAGTATTGTCACCTTAACGAGGTGACGAGAATCTAGAACTAGAATTACGGAGAGGATACTCTATAACTTTATATATACTAAGAGAGAGAGAGAGAAAGAGGAGTATGCATCTTCCCCTAAGTTGTCTTTGTGTCATGCCTGCAACGTTCCTTTGTCTTGTTGGCTTCTCGAATTCATTATTTCTCAGAACACCTAGTCTGTTATTAAAGAAAGCATCCCATTCCTCCCCTATACCTTAATCTCGTGGATTACTTTTCACTGTTAAGCAAAACTCTCCACGAACAAAAAAAAAAAAAACAAGGAGACGATGAGATGGAGGAGGAAGAAGAAGAAGCGAATTATGCTAAGCGAAAATGTTCCAAGTTTTCTATATAAAATAAAATATCGAAAGTTGAGAATTTGTTTTAGAAACTATTTTCTCTTTATGGCGAGCTTTCTGATACTACAAGTGCAGGTTATTTTAATTTGTCGAGCTTTTGTTTTAGATTCGTTGATTTGGTTCTGAAAAGATTTTCTATTTTGAATTTTTTAATATTGAAATTTCAATCAACTTTCAGAAAAATTTACTATTTCTGCTGTCCAAAGTAAAAAACTAGTAAGTTTTTCCATACTTCAATGCATTTATTTGGTTGAAAACCCAAATTTGGTTGTTTCAAATAAATTTTTTTCTGTCAATGAGTGTAGGAGATTTTGGAAAATCATCTCTAATGTGAAGATGATTCACGTCTTTTTTTTTCTGTGTAAAACTTTCAAGTTTGGCTGAATTATTTATCGATTTGGATCAAGAGTGGAATTTTCAAACAGGGAAAATAGAATTCTTCCTTTTATGCGGCCATTATATGCGAATGGTATAAACTTATATATTGAAGAAATGAAATATTGGACGCGAATGATATTTCTCTATTGATCTATCCTTGAAAATGATAGAATTATATAAACTGCAAATGCAAGCCAGGTGTTCAAGATCTGCCATGATAGCTATGTAATGATAGCTTTCAACTGAAATGACTAGTCTCTACACCACTAGAGAAATTGTCAATATCAATCAGCTTGCTGCTGATAGCTGAATCATGAAACTGGATCATTGTTGTCTATGTAATTCAACTCGATATTAATTATTGTTGAGCTATATAGCTATAGAGGTAATATTTGACTGATTGGTTGATTTTGTTTGAGTTTCCATTTTCATGTCCAACTGAATTACATTAATCACGCTAATTAACGTTATATAAAAAAAAGAAGAATCGCACAGTATATTATCTTGTACATTGAAATTGCGTTTAAATTTGACATTGTTTAATTGAAGCGTTCGCGCAACATTTGTCATTGTATTTTAGTGGGACATTACTGTATTGTTTCAAATTTCGGCAGAATTAATTATCCGATCGTGTGTGTTCTTTTTTAAACTACTTTCTCTATGTACTATTTCTCTTGTTTCCTATCTATTCTGGTACCTTGCTATCTACCACTATAAGCTCCACCTCCAAAATCGATTACTCTCCCTGAAGCCTTTAATCTTTCCGAACTGCCAGCTGGCATTCTTCTAGCAAACGATGTAAATCCTACTCTTTTACTCTTTTTTCCCCCCTCCCACTGTTTCTTCCTTTTCTTTATACTTTTATCCAGATAGAAAAACATTTCTTCTTCCATCTCTTTCTCATTTTGGCGAATGTTCTTCCAAAACTTTAGGTGTTTTGTAATTATTTTTTTGCCTTGTTTCTGCTGCCTTTTTGCAATGCGCAATTTTTCTCCTTGCGAAAAGATATCTGGCGCACGTTTCGCCTAGTTGGAAGCATCTGTGTTTTTTCAATCGTTTATTCTATACAAGCACTTCCGGTAAATAGGTATTTTCGAAGCGTGATCACGACGTGGAAGCGATAGCCTGAGGATGTCGATGCTCCGTCAGCAATCTTTTTTTTTCTTCTTCTTCTTCTTCTTCCTTTTCCTTTCATTGCGCACTTACTTCGTTACCTTGCCTTTTTGGGATGAACGGATTTTTGGACATTGAGTTTTCTAAATTACTTCTAAATTACTTCAAAATTACTCCGAATTACAGGAACATAAAATTTGCAAATCTTCAAGTATTTTTCGTAAGGAGAAAATTTTGAATCTAAAGATAATAAATTGATAGAAACCAGAAGTCTGAGTCTTCTTTATAAATGCGGAAAAAGTTTCCTACATATAGAAAGTGTAGAGCTCGGAACTTATTTGTCTTGTATTATTTATAATTTTTAAATTTACATCCACTGCATAACTTTTCTCTCGTATTGAAAACTAAAGAACTTGATTTTTAGTATAAATATTTCACCTTCTTGCATATATACTTCTGCATTGAATTTTTTTTTCTTTTTTTATCAGTGATTGCATTATATATTTGTGCATAAAACAGCTATAACTGATACAGTCATTAATTTTAAATAAGAGCCACGCTATATTCAAAGTGCATACCAGCTCTCAACGTGTAATTCTCTCTCTCTCTCTCTTTTTTTTTTTTTTTTAATAACGGCAGTAATTACCACCTGGTGATGATCAATATTGTGAAGATAGATTTCATTTCAAAACTTGTTATGGCAATATTAAGGATTAATGTATCGTTGGTCTGGATGTGGTATATAGCAATTTGTTTCCTGAATTAAAAACATTTTGCGGATGGTAAATTTATTTGACGTTGTTTTTTTTCATTAAAATTGTAGAAAATGAAGCAAAGGATGTCTTTACAGTTGTGATTAATTAATTTTCGTATTCCTTCAATTCTTTCTTTATCGTTATTGTCGTTGTTGGTTTTTGTATATATAATCTGGGCGGAAACATCCTGCTTTTTGCTATGGGAAAGGTAACGGATTCGAAAGACGGAGTTGTAACAGCGAAAATTGAGCCTCCAGCAGGACCGTAGGCGACCAGGGACGTTTCCTGGTCCATTTGAAATGCATTGAATTTTTAAGCGCTTCCCTTTGTACTGTTTCATGCGCTACTACACTTTACTCTCTCTCTCGTCCTCTCCAAAAGGCTTACCTAGGATCTTGCTTAGGCTCCGGGTCGATATGATTTTCCCCAAGTGAAGAAGGTTCTTTAGTTTTCTTTTGTTCGTTCAAGAGAAACAGTTCAAACATCAAACATATGAAATTAAGTTTTAAAATTGAAAATATTTCCGTATTGTTAATTTTCTTCAAAATTGGAATTTTTCGTTCTTTTACCTCTTTATTAGATTCTTTGCTATATTGTAGACCCGGAAAAAAGTTCCCATCCCGTGGATAAATCTAGAATCTAGGAAAGATATTCTTAAATCGGTCTAAGTCCAGATTTACCGGTATATGAGGGAGGAAGTAGTTGAAAGTTACCGGAAGGAAGTGCTGTAAGGTCTGAGGATTTTGGTTTGGTTGTGAGTTGAGAGTACGAGACTTAAGAAGTTAAGATGACTAGGGAAGTACATAAATACAGAATGGTCAGAGATCCTTCTTCCTTCCTTGAAAGCTTAATCTTGGTCAGGTCTGGATTTTCCAAGTCGTAACTGTGCACCAGTGATAATAGAACGTCTTTCTGGAATATGACCTCTAGGATCGCATAAACTTTGCATAGATTGGTCCTTAAGTCTTAAGTAGAACAGATGTTTCGGAATATGGTCCATAGAGGACCGTTTCTGACAAATATTAATATTTGTGGGGGAAAAAGGAATGTTAAAAAGGGAAAAAGAATAAAAAAAAAAACTGCACTCGATTGTGAACAGCATCAATCGAGAGGAGAGCCACTGATCACTACACATTTGTACTAACTCTAGTTGGCTGCTTCACTCGAGGTCATTGCTCCCCTTTTCACGATTACAATTTCAAAACCGTTTTCAAATGGTAATCGGTTTTCTCCATGAAACTCATGAAATACAATGGCAACAGTGCTTCCGTTTGTTTTCCAACAAAACTTTGATCCTTTTACTGCGAGTATAATGGAACGAATCGAAATTCGCACAGAATAACATTAAGCGAACTCTTTTCATTAAGCAACGATTTTGGATCTCGTTTGTAATTACTTTTCGATTTATTGATGCGATGATAAATTGTTTCGGAGTTAAGATATTGGAATAGTTTTGCTGCATTCAGAATATTCTGATGGTGAATATTGTCCTTAACCTTGAAAAGAGTCTGCATCTCTTGCGCGGATTCTCACCTTGTCTCTTTCTCTTTAGCTTTCTTTGTCTTGGTTCTCTTGGTTTTCTTGGTTTTCTTGGTTTTCTTGGTTTTTTTGGTTTTCTTGGTTTTTTTGGTTCTTTTGGTCTTCTTGGTTCTCTTTGGATCTCTTTGGTTCGAGTTTCTTGTTTTTTTTTGTGTAAGCCTTGTAGTCGCGTCTATTTCTCTAGTTTTCTTCTTACCCTTCTCGTTCTTGTCTGCTCTCTTATCTTTCGCTGTTTTACAAGTACAAAGGCAAAGATGCGAGCAACATACACAGCATTACAGGTCGTTTCAGAGTAGATATATATGGGCATCTTCGCCTACGAACCTTCTACAGGGCTTTATTGCGATATATCTCGTTTCTCTCTCTCTTTCTCGGTTTCTTTAGTTGTTTCCACACTTTTCTTCCCTGGTGTTTCTTTTTGAGAATAACTGCACGAATTTCAACTGGCATTGACAAGTTACGCGGAGCTTTTCTCATGTATCAAGGGCTACATTAAAATATACTGCGAGCCCATTTTTACACACTGAGAAAATAAGACTTCACGACATCAAAAATTGTACTTTGCACTTTATGTCCATTGTCTGCTTTCTCCTCCATATTCTTTGCCAGTGGGATATAAAACGTAATCCTCTCGTAAAAGGAATTTGTTTATTGTACAATAAACTGTCAGTTTGCATTAAGAAGACGAAGAGATTTTGTTTTTCATTCTTTTTTTTTTTTTTTTTAACAAAAAGGTGTTTTTGAAAAACATCTTCCTATTAATATACTTTAAACATTTGGGATAGCGCATGCCAAATTACTCCTTGGGACGATAACTTATCAATTTTACGGAGTGAGTATATCGTGCGAAAACTTGTAAGTAAAACGATAAATGAGAGAAAACAAATAATGTGCCAAATGCTTCTCCTCAGTATAGTGGAAAATAACAGCTAACGCTTCTGGCTTACATTTCGAAATTTTCCAAGCCACTTCACCTGTAATTTAATGTGCTTGGGATGTGTGTATATAGTTTTTGGGTCATAGAGTTTGATTTAGAGAGGAATGGCAACGTCCAAAACTATGGAAATGTAATTTCATTGTAGTATTAATTTCCGGTGTCCCCTTCTTTTTGATCATATAGACAATTAAGCGCGCATTGCTTTTTGATTTGTTGAAGGATGTAAATGAACAAAAGTTGATAAAATCAAGCGACTTTTGTTTCTTTTTTTTTGGTGCATTTTGCTCTTATCGAGTGTCTGGATCTGATCCAGAAACAGCAGCCAGCGATATCAGCAACCTGTAGATGTAAATGACAGCACTTCGACTCTCAAAAAGCTGCAAGAAAACTAAAGTAAGGACTTGGCAAGGAGGCACGAATTATATTGCTGATTCCTTTCCATGTGTTGAGGAGGCCAGTCAATCTTTTTCGATCTTCTAATGGGAAAAGAATTTCTTCCTTCCCTGTAAATGGAAACTGCTTCTTTCTCCTATTTTTATAAATATCTGATGCTTCTTTTTCATTTAGAAAAGTATTTCTTATGTGAAACAACTTCAAAAATCAAATGCCTTGCTTAATGCCCTTTTTTAGTAGTTGCTTATTCCTTTATTTGCTGTAATTTAAATTCAACATTTCAAGGAAGAGATATTGGAAAATTTACCATACAAGGTGGAAAAATTACTGTTCTTTATACTGCTTTCTTAATGAGTTTTAATTTTGCTCTTATTTTCATCCTAAAAAGTTGGTTTTAAATAACGTTGGGATGAAACACTTGTTACTTCCTAATGATTTATCGCGTTCATTATCTTTTCTTTTGGTCTCGAAGTTGCATGCAGATGCATAGTTATCGATTATGTAGAAGAAACTGGTACCAAGCTCTTACCTTGTAAGTAGATATAGCATTCACGACCGACCATGACCACTTCAATAGCATCCGTCAGTTATCGACTTTATTTGTTACACCACATTTCACCTGATGTGTAGATAAAAACACAGCTGAGGTTAAAATTCATATTTGGCGGCGTGGAGAAATTAAATCATCCTTGGTGAAAAAAAAATTATTTTTTGAATATAATTCAGGAACGAGTGTATTATGTTACATTTAGTTATATATAGTAAAAAATTTGCTCGCTTTTAGTGTGTGTAGTTTGAGAAAATACGATATACGATTCTAATTTTTCGATCTACTCTAGATTTATACACCCCTCACTGATTCGATCCGCCTCTTTGGTGTTTCGTAGAGAAGCCACATTCGCAAGCTGATTTTTCCGCACCCTGAACACCAAGTACTTTAGCAATGATGATGCCGGAATCGCTTTCCTTCTTCCTTTCCCTTATCGCTTCCAGTAAGTTAATGCAGTCGACACCACCTAGAGAGAAAGAGAGAGAGAGAGGTGCTTATTACCTCAGTCAAATATTTTAAGTCGAAAAGATCAATTTCTGATGATATGGTATAACTTTATTTTCATCCTTGGACGCAATTTTTTTTTTTTGTGAACATTCAGCTTTTTTTTTTTTATCTTTGAAAAATGGGTTTCGTTCAGTAACTTGAATATTTAAGTCAAAATTTCTTTTTAGGACAATTTTAAAACGGATCACTGGTTCATTCACCTTTTTTTCACATATTAAAAATTTTGTCAGCACTTATTTCACCTATTTTACCCGTTTTGATATTTTGTTACCTTTTTTACCTTTTTTCATGATTCGATTAATTTTTTGTTGTAATATATTTCAAAACAAGTTGAATTTACAATGTAAAAGACATAGAAAAAAGTCAGGAATGTTAAAAACAAATTCATTAGCTTGAGAAGAAATTCTTTTCAACTCTCTAAATCTGAATTTTTTTACTATTAGTAAAATTTAACTAATTCAAAAATTAAAAGTGTCAGTCACTAATTCAAATTAGTTAAAATTTTTACTAATTCAGATTTAGAGTGAAATTTTCTGAACTTCAATTAATTCAAGTATCACAGCATTATCGATTTTCAGCTTTTTTTTGTTTTTTTAAATGATTCAATTGATCCAAGCTTCAATTTATCAAAATTTTCCATTAATTTAAAAATTTACTTTGTTAAAATTTCAATTAATTTTAAATTAAATTACTTGAAGTATTTCTTGATTAAAGTCGATTGAAATTTCAATTCATTCTAATTCTAATTAATTTTCTTTTCAATTAATCAAAAATTCAACTTATTCAAATTTTAATCTGTTCAAAATATTATTTATCCAAATTTCAATTTTATTAAAATTTTAATTTTATTCAAATTTCAATTCCATTCAAATTTCAATTCTATCTAAATTTCAATTTATCAAAATTTTTCATCGATTCCATCTATTTTAAAGGAAAAAGATACTGCGATTTATGTAATAAGAAAATAAGGATTTCTCAATGTTATGAAAGTAAAAAATTGTTTTTTTTCTAGTTCCACTTTTGTTTTTTAATTTACTTATTGATGTTTTCGACTTTTCCTGCTTATAACTGATAAAAAAAAAGAGGAAAATCTTTGAACGATTTAATGTTTCATTTGTGTGTGGGTTGGCAACGGTTTTCTCTTCTCGTAGTGTTGAGTTCAAGTATTAGGGACGACAGACCCTTCGGCTCTCCCTTGCCAGTTCCATTGCCAGTTCGAAGCTCGTTCACCTTGAGTTCTCGAGGGCAGCGATTCTCAATCTCATTCAGTTTTATTATTAAAATACAAAAAACCATGGAAATATTACAAGAAAATTCACATAGGTATATTTTCACATGAATTTCTTCTTATTTGAAAAATTATCCAAAAGTACAAAGTGATTTGTAAAATTTTATTGTAGTTTACGATCACTAAATGATATTTTTGTTGAGAAAAATGTTTAAATTCACACCTTTTTCTTTTTTGCTCTCTTTTGAGAACCATTATTTTATGACCTCTTTTAGATTTCTAGGCCTATAAATTCAATTTATTAAAAAATAAACACGTAAATCGATAAGAGAGGGTTTTTTTTTGTGTTGGCCCTTTATTGATTTCTGTATTATAATAATAGCAAAAAGGTCTTTTAGAATGAGGGGAATAATTTTCCAAATGAGAAAATTATTTTCCCTCTTGCGCATATATTTTTGATAATAATATAATATGTGAAATCGATATTCTTAATTTTCGCAAACGAACGAATTATATATATTCGAAATGAAAGAAATCAGAGAGTCAGAAGGAAAAAATTGTAATTAAAACGAGAGCACGTTCTTATGCCAAGCCTCAATTCCAGTATCAAGTTGCAGCAGGTTTGAAAATGATATCTGCATGCCTCTACCCTTTCATTATATTTTCGATCTTTTTTTTTTTTTTTTTGACAACCTTCTTTGTCACTTCCTTCTTTCCTCATATCCAAACATCGTGCATTTTTTTCTTCTTCTGTTTATTAGCCAAACACGTGCGTCAATTTTTTTCGCTGCTGTTCATTAACCCAAAAAAAAGAAAATATAAAGAGATGCGAGAGGAAAATTTTTCGAAATAACCCTCTCTGCTTTTTTCTCTTGATTAGGTTTTACGACAAAACTTTTTCATCCAATATTTTATTGCCTCATGTTTTATTCATTTCGTTATCTATTATAGTTTAAACTTTCTTTAAAAGTTCGTGCAAAAAATGATTACTTTTACAACTTTAGTTATTATTTTCTAAAACAATTTAGGAGCGAAACCAGTCATGCATTTTTCATCACGTTTTACACGCGAGCATTGTTTCTTTTGCCTTAGGTATTGTGTTATGTTATTTTTTTTCTAATTCCAAGTTATAACAATTTCACGTAAGATATTGTTTAACTTGAAGAAAAAAAAAATTGTAATTAACATGTCACTGTTTATTATTGGCAAATTTTATCATATAATTAATTTTTACCGTGAAAAAAAATTTTTTGATTGAAATATTTGATTTGTAAATAAATATTATTAAATAAATTATTATTTACTTGAATGAAATAAATTTTATATGTAAATTAAAAAACTGTGAAATAATAATTTCTCTATTTGAATAAAATTTAGTTGAGGTTCGAGTTGAGGCAAAATTTATTTAATGGAAATAAAATCATTATTTGAATCAAATTCTTTTTTTATGTGTGGAAAAATTTTCAATGCGTTGTCAAATTCAAATGACTGTCAAGGGGCGTGTAATTAAATATCGTTCTTCTCCGTGACCATTTTTGAATAAATTAATTTAAAATTTTGCACTCCTCTCGCGATGTGGCGGAAATATACCTGAGATTGCAAATTTGCAAGAGAGGCTGTAATCTGCATCTATTTGAGAGAGAGAGAGAGAGGGGGGCGTCTTTTCCCTCATCCCTGCTTCTAGGCTACTACCTCTCGCGACTGTTTGGTCGAGGCATTTAAAATTAAATTCAATGCAAACTAGCACAAATGGCAATGTGCCACGGCATGGCAAGAGCGTGGCCCGTACCAACTATACCAACTGGCCACGAGAGAAGAAAACTTTAATGTACATTCCGGTGCACGAGGTGTCCCGTCAGCGACGTGAATGAAAATATTTCTCAGAATTCTGCACGAAATAGAATATAACCCTCATGTGAGTGACTTATTATTCCCTGAAAACTTTAAATTACACCTCAATGTATAATGTGAATTTAGAGAAAGAAAGAAATAACCGACAAGCCTCTGCAGGTTTATGAATTAATTATTTCTCCCCCGCGTTCTGTTAAGAAAATTATACAGTTCTAAAGTTATACATGAATTAATAATTATATCGACTATATTTGAAGAAATGAAACAAAAACTCTAAATTTTTATTAGATAATAATAATACATTATGAACCCTCAACTTTTTTCCCCCCATTTTTTTTTTTTTTTCCCGAAAAAATGATCAATGAGAAGATGAAAACACCATTACGATGAAATATTAATTGGAAAAAATGATACACATTTAGAACTTTATTATAAATAAATAATTGGGTAAAAAACTCCTGAAGGAATCACTCAGATTCGATGAATATTTTAAAAGCGCAAGAATGGAAAATTTCAGAGAGCTTTACAATGTAGACAAAAAAAAAGTGATATAATTTGTGTGAATAAAAAATTGATTGATGTGACCGAGGAATGTAATGTATCTGAAATTTTAAATTCTGGTTTTCTATTATCAGGGTACCCGCAAGTCAGGAAAGCCAGGGATATTTTCGTTTGTCAGGGAAGTCAGGGAAATGTTAGAGGAAAAAAAGGGAAAAATCGAACATAGTGTCAAAATTTACTTACATTAGTCCAAATGTTGATTAAAATTGCAATCGATCTGAATTTAAATTAATTATACAATCAGGTTTTAATTTAATAAATCCAAAATTCAATTTATCCTAATTTTAATCTATTCAGAATTTAATTTATCCTAATTTTAATCTATTCAAAATTTAATTTATCCTAACTTAAATCTATTTAAAATTCAGTTTATCTAAATTTTAATCTATTGAAGTTTCAATTTATCCAAATTTCAATCGATTCTAGTTCCATTTGATCCAAAATTAAATTCATCCAAATATATTTTAATCGTTCCAATTTTAAGTCATCCAAAATTCAATTTATTCAAATTTTAATCTATTGAAATTTCAATTTATCCAAATTTCAATCGATTCTAGTTCCATTTGATCCAAAATTGAATTCATCCAAATGTTTTAATCGTTAAAATTTTAAGTCATCCAAAATTCAATTTATTCAAATTTTAATCTATTGAAATTTCAATTTATCCAAGTTTCAATCGATTCTAGTTCCATTTGATCCAAAATTGAATTCATCCAAATGTTTTAATCAAATTCCAATTTTAATTATTCAATAAATTTCAATTCATTCAAATTTCAATTTATCCAAATTTCAATTTAATCAAATTTTATTCCATCCAACTTTCAATTTTATTATATCTAAAATAAAAATTTTTTGTCAGGGAATTTTCATTTACTATCAGGGAAGTTTTGGGGAAATTGTCGGAGAATTTAGAAAAAAGTAATTCTTGTGACAACTCTGATTATTAAATGGCGAGAGTTCTTTAAAAATATTTGAAGGGAATTTTTTTTTTCATTTTGTTGGAGAGAATAGTCAGTTTTTGTTCCATGCGGTAGGTCGAAGTTACCACCACACACATAGTGCCGGGGTTTATTTAATAAACAAAAGTCAAGACCTGGATCGTGCTGGAAGCATGTGCAAGTACAAGCGGAGAGTGATCCTGAAGGGCTTGAGAGCTCAAGGGGGTTGTTGGAACGAATAAGATCGTGATTTCGCAATGCGGACAGCCTGATACGTGAGTTCACAAGGAAGCTTAATGTACCCGGAGATAGAAAATTACGCTTGCAATTTAAAAGCAAGTTACTGCAAATAACATCTAGTAGTTTGCAAAAGGACATTTTGACTTTGTTATTACTGCAGTTATCATCAAAGAGAGGATCCAACGACCACGAATTATTATTATTATTATTATTATTATTATTCTTACTATTATTATTCTTATTTCTATAATTATTATTATTATTTCTATTATTATTCTTATTATTATTATTATTATTTCTATTATTATTATTTTTATTATTATTATTATTATTATTTCTATTATTATTATTCTTATTATTATTATTCTTTTTTTCTTTTTTTTTCGTCGGAAGTGGAAAATCTGCAATCAGATACCTGAAGTAAAAATTATTATTATTATTTTATTAAATACAGAAGGAAATCCTCTGCGTTATCAAAATTATTTTATCAGTCGTTTTTCGACTTTTCTAAAGTCAATTATGAATGATTAGTTTTTCGGTCCTAAATATTATTATTGTCGATTTCTATGTTGATTAGTGTCCAAATATTTATTTACTTTTTATCTGTTATAAATAATACTCTTATAAATTAAAGGCAGGGTTGCCACAAGTCAGGGAAATCAGGGAAATGATCTTTTTTCTATTAAAGAATTTCTATTTTCTATTATTCTTTTAGAATAATTTTTTTTATAGGAATTAGGGGAAAAGTGAAAATTCTGTCTTGAATTTAGGAGAAAGTCAGGCAGAAACAAAATCTAACTTTTGTGGTAATCCTGTCTAGAGATGACAAACTAGTCATCACAATCATTCATAAATCTCGCGTGCATATTATATATATATTCGAAGACATATAGTAAAGAATAGAAGCGTTTACACATCGCTGGCAGATCGCGTCTGTTTGATGAAAGCTACAGAGAGGGTACTTATGACTCCGTGCTGCGCAATTAGTGTGAATCTTTAGAGAACCGGTTACATAACGCGGGTAACTCGACGTGGGTAGCAGCAAGAAAGGGTACCATGAGGAATTAAGCGCGCTCGTGACTTGCGTCACAAACACACAACCAGCTTTTGCTGACTCCTGTTCCAGTAGTGTGTCTCTATATAATAGTCGCTTATTATGTATATGCATATAGCCTATTCCTATTCATACGTGTGCGCGCATTCATAATAAATCATAATAATAAATTCGCTTTCTTCCCTTAAAAAAAAAGACACATTCCCCTGCTTTAACTCCGAGATGTCTTTTTTATTTTCATAACTGTTCAATATTTAAGCATTATACAGGAAGGGAAAATAAATATCCAATTTTTGGAATTAAATGCGACAAGGCAAAATTTATACCTGATATGTAGATATATATCAGACATATTAAAGTTTATTAAAAAGAAAATTCAATTTAGCATTTTCTTCCTAAATTGCAAACAACTTTTATAAAGTTTGCGATGTTTATTTTCTTTGCGTGCGTATTTATATAATTGTTGAAGGAAATATTCATTATTCATATACTTGAGAGTGAAGTTGAATAAATAGTTATGTAGTTTATATTACAACTGATGAAAGAAATTCATTTATTAAATTTTACTTTCAGTTTATTTTATGAGTCAGGCGAGACGTGTTTGAATTTTCGCTGTGTGTATAAAGTTGGAAACTTTTGGAGAAATCCATACTAATAAAACTTGCCATATATATGCGTACAATTTCTTATCATATATTGTACTTTATTCTTATGTGTGTGATAAACCCGGATAATAATTTGATTTACTCTCTGAATCTGAATTAGTTTTTAAAAAAACTACACTGAAAAAAAAATTTATTTGATTCAAATAATGAATTACTTGTCTATTATCAAATAAATATTTATTTGTATCAAATAAATTTTATTTGACTCAAATACAGAAATTATTTGATTGAAATAAAAATTAATTGGTTCGAGTAAATATTTATTTGATAATAGACAAGTAATTCATTATTTGAATCAAATAAATTTTTTTTTCAGTGTAATTGTTAGTAACAATTTTACTGACTTTTTCCTTCAGGAATTTTAGTCATCCAGAGAAATGTTTTATTTGAATCAAATATAATTTATGTGAGTTAAATAAAAGTATATTTGTCTCAGATATTAAATTATTTATTTGTTTTAA
>JUFY01022394.1:0-10666 GCA_001855655.1 Leptopilina clavipes
GTTAAAAAAAATTTGAAAATTACTTTATAAGTGGGCCAGAATTTTTCCTTCACTTGGTCAACGCACTCGGAAATTGGTTTAAATTCCAATAAACTTATTCCAAAGAAAAAGCAACACATTGCAGATGGCCCATAAGTTACTTGTTCCACAAGAGCCTAAAAATCGAGAGAAATTTTTTATTAATTATAAAAATTAATACTAAAAAAATTATAGTAAAAATTATAATAAATTATAGTCAATTATAGTAAAAGAAATTATATTTTAATAATTATGATAAATTAATTATAGTAACAAAATTATTATTTTGTTAATTAAATTTTTTTTAATATAAAAAATAAATTTCTTTATCATACCTTGGTAAGTGCAGATTTGAGATCAGCTCTGGGCCAAAGTCGGCCGGCGACTTTCAGCCAGGCATAAAGTGTCGGTGCAACAAAGAATCCACCATAAATACTAAATCTCAACGCTTGAAGATAATCTAATTTTTCCTTGCCAGTGATTTTTTGCTGAATTAAACTCGCCACAGGCCAAATGACAACATACGATGCCATTCCCCTAGCGACAGGATAATTTTTCGTCACATTCCGAAATTTCATTACAACCGCTCTCAACCCCGTCGTCATTTCTAAAGAAGAAAAAAAAATTAATTATTAATTATTAACTTTAAATAATAAGTAATAAAAATTAAAACACTCGATTCTCGAAATAAAGAAAAAAAATTTCTTCGTCCCTTTCTGAATGAAATGCCCCAACGAAATCAAAGTCCATAAAACGTCACTCTCAGCTGATTTCGTACGAACACGTTTTCTAGCAGACGAAACAAATTAATTTTTTTTTGCGCGCGCGCTAGAGCCAGAAATAAATTTTGTTTTATATGTAAAAAATTTTCTTAACAGTGTAAATATTATATATACTCACTTATTTTTCTTCTTCTATTTCTTCTTTCGAGAACACTTTCGAGACACACACACACGAGTAAAGAATTTTTTTTTTAAGAATATTATATATATTGTCAAAAACTCTGCTTATCAACTGAAAAAGAAAATTCCCGAAGAGCAACAATTTATATTTTTAATAACACTTCGATGTGAATAATTCGGTTTTTCTTTATTTTCAATTATCATTGAATTGAAAATTCGTGATGACAATATCCAACACATTTCACTACTATTATTATTAGAGATTTTACGTCTTCGTGAGTTGATGATAGAAGATGATGATGATAATGATGATCGTGATGATGATAATAATAATAAAATACCTTTTGCGCGCCCTAGACGAGGATGATAATCGAATCGAACTACGTTATTGACAGTCCGCAAATTTTGCGGAATGTGACAATAAATTTCTCCTCGTCGCATCAGGAAATCATTGTGTGAACGATATTTCTTTTTTTTTATTGTGTTGTATATACGTGTGTATAGAAACTATATAGATAAAAACGCGTCGCGCGCATATTGGCAACCGTTGAAATATTCTCGTTTTAACACCAATGACGAAATTACGTTCGATTTTCTATGATATTCTTTGTAAGGTGGCCTTGAATTCGGTCATTCCTTAAAAAACTGTATATATTACATACTCGCGTTTGTTAATGACGACATACAATGATTCATCTTACGCAACATTTTTCGGGAGAAAAAAAAACCACGTGTTTCTCAGCGTCAAATTGTTTTGAATTCATATTTCTCGTTCGATAATTTTTTAGAGGTTATGTTTCCCCTGGGGATCTAGTTCCTAGTTCCGTCACTGGCGTCGTTATATCGATTCAAAAAAGCGGCAAAATTCAAACTTAGGAAAAATTTATTTATTAAAAAATTTATAATAAAAACAGATTATTAAATGCAACGAGATAAAATTTTTCATAATAATAATAATAAAAATAATATTTTATAAAAACAATTTTTTTTTGACGATTAAAGACAATTTAAAATTGTTAAAAACAAAAAAATTCGAAAAAATATGAGAAATTAAAAATTAAAAATAATAATTAATAACAATAATTGGTGAATGTAGCAAAAATCTTGCTAATTATTTATGATAGACGACATTATATTTACTGTAATTATTGCACTCGATGTGAAATAATGAAGTACTTTCGTCATTGATCAAAAAGTAAACATCATTTTCCACTTGAAATTGATTATTTTCGGTTGAAAATAAACTCACGGCATACAATGGATCTTTGATATTGCCGAAAATTTCATCAATATGACCCAAAGCGATCCAATTTTCCTCAGTGCGAATAAATAAATTTGTTCCAATATTTAAAAGTTCATTTTCATTTTGTAATGGTTTTACCAAAATTACCGAAATTTTCTGCTCAAAAAAAAAGAAAAAGTTTATTAAAATAAATAAATAAAATATCAAAATTGGATAAAAAAATTATTAAATTGATTATTAATAATAAATAAATTAATTTAATTATTTAATTAGAAAATAATAAGTAAATAGATAATTAATTAATTAAATAAATAATTTCCAATAAATTAGAAAAATTCAAAAAATTGATTTAATTTAATTAGAAAATGGACGAATTTTTTTTCAGAAATTAAATAAAAAGTATAAAATTGGAAAAAATTAATCAATTTAATTTAGAAAATAAAAATTTGATAAATAAATACCTCGAGGAAGGAAATTATTTTTCCCGCGTTGCAAAATTGTTTATTCTGCGATTCAGTAATTGGAATTTTCGGAATTTCCTTCATTTGAGAGTGTTCCATTTTATTTAATTTTGTTTCTTCATTTAGCTTCATATTCACGAATAATTTACTCATTTTTTTTCTGTTACAAAAATAAGAAAATTTTTTCATAAAAATAAAATATTAATAATAATTATAAACAAACTTATTGAATTTTTAAATTTTCCTCTTATTGAGAAAATTATTTTTCTCTTAAATTGAAAATAATTTTTCAAATTATATATAGAAAAAATAGAAAAAAAAGAAACTTACAAATTAGTGGGACGTCCCTTGTAGTCTTCTTTTTCATTTGATGATAAAGACAATTTTTTAGAACACTCGGCCATAATTTTCTATTTTTATCTTTCTTTTTTTTCTAAAATATTTTAAAACTGCTTCTCGGCTTCAAAGCTGAAACGCAACTGATTCGGTTAGATTGAAAATTTCCCCGCATATGTCCTAAATGTCCTTAATGTCCCTCAGTGTTTTTAAAAAGAAGGTTACGTTTTGTTTTTCAACCTTCAATTTACCTTTTCTTTTACCGCGTCGGTAAAATTCGTTTAGAAAAATAAATATACAACCATTTTTCCGTTAAAATTTATTTTCGCGTCTATTTTCAAAAAAATGTCAAATATATAATTATAATAAAAATATTAGCTACTATCGATACTATTAACTTATATTAAAAAGACATTTCAAATTGAAAAAAAAGGATTTAAAAAACTATCGATAAAGAAGGAATTTTCATTATTTTCTCTCCGTCTCTCTCTCTCTCTCTCTCTAAACAATGTGCTCCAAACAAAAATTACAGTAATTCATGAGAAAATAAAAATAAATAAATTATACA
Source organism: Leptopilina clavipes (assembly GCA_001855655.1). Classification (NCBI taxonomy): domain Eukaryota; kingdom Metazoa; phylum Arthropoda; class Insecta; order Hymenoptera; family Figitidae; genus Leptopilina; species Leptopilina clavipes. Next base: position 3,529 of record JUFY01022394.1, read on the forward strand.
AACAAGATGATGCTTAGAAAACTAATAATCAGTGGATGGAGTCAAAAAAGAATAAAATTAAAAGTTTCTTTTAACCTAGAGAGGAAAAATTACTCCAAGGTACATTTTTTTAGGTTATATTCGCATGTAAACAAAAAGGAATTTTACCGTTTATTTCAATTTTAAAAAAATAATATCTACCCCCCTTCAATTGTTTACCTTTTTTTTTAATTTCCCCCAAATAAATAATATTTTCAACTATAGAATTTTAATTAAAAAAAAGAAAAAATTACTTCTTTTTGAGGTTAAAAAAATCGAAGTTCAATTTTTAAACCGCATGAAAATAAATTATAATTCAATTTTTTTAACAATCGTAATTTAAAATAATTGCTTAATAAATAATGAATTTACTGTGAAATTTGTTTAGAAAACAGAAAATTCCTATCCAAGGAGAATATTTTCCGGTATTCAACCAACAGGAAACGTTCACTTGGGCAATTATTTAGGGGCAATTCAAAATTGGATTGAATTACAAAATTCCGGGCAAGATGTCATTTTTAGTATTGTTGATTTACACGCCATCACATTACCACAGGTGAAAAAAAAAGAAAAAAAATAGACAAAAGTTCGATTTCTGTTCATTGATCGAATTTTTTTTATTCTATAATAAAAGAAAAATCGCAAATTATATTTTCGACAGTAAATTTTTAAAAAAGTGACGTAAATTATGTTATATTTTAATATAATTTATCCAAGGATCGAATTTAATAATTATAGATAAAAATAAAGGAAAAAAAATTGATTCATCAAATTTTTCTTTTTTTACGCAATAAAAATGAAAAATATTTTTTGTTTTTTTTTCAGAATCCGAAAGAATTGAAGACGGGTATTTTGTCAATGGTTGCAACTTTATTGGCCTGTGGAATTGATCCGGAGAAAAGTATTTTATTTCAACAGTCAACGGTTCCATTGCACAGTGAATTAAATTGGATTCTTTCGTCAATAACGACAATGGCAAGATTAAATCGTTTGCCACAATTCAAGGAGAAGAGTAAAGCAGTTAAAGAAGTATCTGTCGCATTATTCAATTATCCAATATTACAAGCGGCCGATATTCTCATTTACAAGTTGGGGAAAAAAGTTTTTTCAATTCATTTTTGTACCATTTTTCTTTTTCGTTTCTTTATTTATTCAAATTTTAAATTAATTTTGTAATTTTCAGAGCAACACACGTTCCAGTTGGCCAAGATCAAATTCAACATTTGGAACTAACGCAAGATTTGGCGAGAAAATTTAATCAAATATTTGGCGAAACTTTTCCCGTTCCACAGACAATTATTAACGGTGTATTTCTAATTTTTCCGTAAAATAATTTTCATTTGTTTATTTTTTACATTATTTTAATATTCATTTATTTTATTTATCTATTCTTTACTTTATTTTAATATTTATTTATTTTTTTGTTTTGTTTTTTTAATTTATTTTAATATCTATTTTGTTAGTTTATTTATTTTCTGCTTTTTGTTTATTTTTTTTAACTTTCTTTTAATATTTTTATTAATTTTTTCCTTTCCTCTTTTTTTTACAGACGACGCGAAGCGTATAAAATCCCTGCGAGATCCAAGCAGTAAAATGTCAAAATCTTGTCCCGATTCGAAAAGTCGTTTGGAATTAATTGACAGTTCGGATAATTTACTCAATAAGGTGAAAAAATCTCTGACTGATTTTACCTCAGAAGTGACGTACGATCCGGATAATCGACCGGGAGTTGCAAATTTGATAAAAATTCATTCCCTAATCACTGGAAAATCGCCTCAGGAAATTTGCCAAGAGGCCGAAGGAATTGATACCGGAAGGTATTATTATTTTCCCCCCCAAAAAAAATTTATACCCGTATTTTTTTTTTTTGAAATTCGAATTTAGATATAAAAAAATTCCAATTTCAGTTTTGTTTTTTATCGAATAATTTACGAATCAAAAAATTCCAATTTTCGTTTTTTTTTGCAAATTATTTGAATAATTTACAAATCCAAATATTATTTTTAAATTCTTATTATTATTGTTATTATTGAAAATATTATTTTCCAGATATAAATTAATGCTCGCCGATGTTTTAATCGAGAAATTGTATCCAATTCGAGAGAAAATTTTGCAATTCAAAGCCGAGCCGCAATATCTGGAGGAAGTTTTACGTGACGGTGCGGAGAAAGCTTCGGCGATTGCGATTCCAAATTTGTACGATGTACGAGAAAAAATAGGATTCGGCGATAAACCAAAATTCCGATTGGTTTATTCGTAAGGTTTGTTAATTAGTTTAAAAAAAATTTTTTGTATATATATAATATATATTAAAAATATGAAATATTTAATAACAATGATAATAATTGACGCAAAAAAATGCGTGAAACTTATCTCATGTCGATGACTAATTTTCCTCGAAGATGTCCTTGCGCTGCGCGTTCATAGGCTCGTGGCAATTCTTGAAACGGATAAACCTTCTTCACAACGGAAATTAGCTGAAAATTTCAGAAAAAAATACTCGATTAATTTCGACAAAAAATTAAGTTTAATAATTCCCTAAAAGAGGAAGTATTTGAGATAAAAAATTTAGTTTGAAATAAATTGAAATTGAAATTAAAAAAATTTAATTTCAAGTGAAAATTGAATTTCAAATAATTTAATTCGAATTAATTCAAATTAAAATAATTCAAATTGAAACGAAAATTTAATTTTAAATAAAAATTGAATTCGAAATAATTCAAATTGAAACGAAAATTTAAATTTAAATAAAAATTGAATTATTTCTAATTCAATTTGAAAGGAAAATTGAATTTTTAAATAAAAATTCAACTTGAAACCAAAAATCGTAAATTTTGGAAATAATTTTAAACGTTTACCTGGCCATTTTCGACGAATTTTTGAATGGCATCGAGTCCAGATTTGCAAGGAGTGAAAAATCCCCATTTAACGAAACCTTTATTTTCCTGCGATGGAATATTGTATTTAACAAAGTCCCCGACGTTTTTCACAGTGCCGGCAATAAATCCACGTTCGTCGATGTTTTTCAACAAAGGAGAATTCAACGTTATATAAGTATAATGTGGATATCCTTTTGCCTTTATTGCCCCGGGTCCTTGATTCGCACAATCGAGAATTATGTCGTAGCTGAAAAATTAGAAAAATTAAAAACTCCAAAGTTACATTTTACTTTAGTATTTAATTAAATATAAAAAAAAAACAAAGATTCCATTTAGAAAATTGGTAAATAAAAATTTTCCACTGTTTTTCTTTTTAACTCACGGTCCCTCGCAAATAACTTTTTCATCGGCATTGTCTTCTTTGTAATCAATAACAACATCGGCTCCCAATTTTTCCAAAACGTTCACCGCATCACTGCTACAAGTTGTTATCACCTTTTTCAAAAAAAATATTTAATTATAAATTTATAATAAATATTTTTCATCGAATTTGAATAAATTTCTTTCCAAATATAAATTATTTACAAACTTTTCTAATTACAAATATTAAAATTAATTAGTAAATTAGAAAAATGTTTAAATCAGTAAATTATTAAAGTAAAAAATTAAAAAAATGGTAAATTAGTAAATTATTAAATAATTAATATTCAAAAAATGCTTTTTACCATATATATTTGTAAAAAAAAGTGTCTGAAAAAATGAAAATTAATTTTTTCGACTAACGTGCATGTTCCAAATTTTGAGCATTTGAATCGCTAATGTTCCAACGCCTCCGGCACCGCCAACAACCAAAACTCTCTTATTTCTTCGGGTGGCAATTCCCGTTTTATAATATAAACCACCGGAATACCAGAGTGCAGACCATGCTGTTAGTCCCGCATAAGGAATACTTGCCGCTTCAATGTAGGAAATATTTGTCGGTCTCAGATTTACCTGAAAAAAATGTCCAAAAAACGTTTATTTTAAAAAACAAAAAAACGAAAAAATGTTTCAATTATTTATTAATTAATAAATATAAATATTTTTTTATAATAAATAATATAACCAGAGACGAATTAGCGACGACATATTCAGCATGACATCCTTGTTGTTCAACGGGAATAACTCCCCAAACTTCATCGCCCAATTGCAAACGTTCACCAACTCCATGACCTTTTGATACAATTGTTCCGGAAAAATCCCTGCCCAATGTCAATGGAAATTCAATATCCGACTCGATTCCAAAATTCTTTGCTTTTCGCATCAAATTCAATACTTTTGATCCATAACCTTCTGAATTTTTTATTATATACATTAATTAAATGAATTATTTTCCCAACTTATTTTCAATTTTTGCAATTGTAAATAATTTTTTTTTCTCATTTTTCAATATTATTTGAAGATTTGAAGCATGAAAATTATCAAATATGTAGAATATTAACTTACTGGTTACGGCCAAATCGAAAGGATTGACACTAGAAGCTTGTACCTTGACAAGAACATCGGTGGGTCTTGAAATTACTGGCATTCGTGTGGTGAATAATTTCAATTCATCGATACCGCCATAGCAATGAATTTGCCATGCTTGCATTTTGTCGTCTAATTTTTCTTTACGTTTCACGGAAACTTTACTTAAATAACGAAATTGCCCGCAATTACAAACCGGTCTAAACATTGACAAACTTTTCTTCAACATTTTGTTTTTTTTTTGTATATTTCTTTTTGCGTATTTCGATTTATAAAAAATGAGATTTTGTCAAATTGTGTCGAATTTTCTTTATTTTTTACGAAAACAAGCGATTCATTTTTCAGGAAGAAACAAAACAATGCGTTAAAATTGTTTTTTACGATCCTTTCAGCGAGCTGTCAAACTTTGAGGTTATGTTTATGTTTTGATTTTCGTTTAGAGTGAAGTTAGCCGATAGCAGACGACACTATTTTGGAATTTTTAGCGGTTTATTTAAAATTCTCATTGTATTTATTCCCAATTTATTAATTCTCTCTCTCAATTTCTTTGTTTTAGAAAAATATTTTATTACTCATAAATACAAATTAAATTCAACGAAACTTGTTGTCCTTGGATAATTAATTATTTTCTGTTTTATTTTCCCCCTTTTCGATAATTTGGAATTCGATTTTCGAACTGTTTGTCGTCAAATTTTCTTTAAATTGATTAAAATCATCAATGACGGGTTTGATATTCACAATATTGAATAAATCTCGATTTTTATCTTTTAATTCCTTTTCTGCAAAATAAGTCGAATCCCAAATAATAATTCCAATCATAATTAAAAATAACAATAGTGATCCAGTTTTCTTCAACATTGACATATTGTTCCTTTGCCTAAATGGAAAAATAGTCGATGATTTTATTTATTTGAATTTATTTTTATTTATAAACTGTATAAATAACATTTCTATAATTTTTTGAATTCAAATTGTTCCCGCCGTTTTGCGCGCCATCTTTCGAACAAAGGGAAAAAAACCTTAGGGGTAAAGGCTAATTCACAATATTGCAAATTTGCAAATTGCAGCAGGATTTGTACAATTCGCTTTTTCTTATTATATTTATAATATTATTAAATAGTGCAAAACTAAAACAAACATATAGAATGCAAAGTGATAAGGAGAGAAAATTTACTTGTACGACTCGCAATGATTGATGACAGTTAATTAATGCCACTGGCTTGGTAAGAGAATATATAAACAATTATTCCAACATAACCTCACTTTTAAGAAACGTCACTTTGACTTATGTTTTTCAAATAAATCTGCAATATTATATAATTATAGTCTTATAGTTAATTAAAAATTAAATAAACATTCCTAAATTATTAATTGCTTAATTATGACTCTAAAAAAAATTTCCCATTTCTGTTAAATAGCAAAAAAAAAACAGAAATATTTTCTCCAGAAAAGAAAGAAAATTGGAAGCGATTTTAACCAATTTATATGAAAAAAATGGATAATTGAATATAAAAAATGAAATTTTCCTCGAAATTAAAATTGTGTTAATATTTTTAAATTACTTGGGATTGAAAAAGCATGCCAATTTGGACAAGTTTAATCAGGCTTCTAAGAAGGCGAATTGTGCTTGGCCTGATTTTCGGTTTATCGCTAACTTATTGCGCTGTTTCTCTTCTTCGTCAAGAAGTGAGCTATTTTTCATCATGATTATAAATTTTCCTCTTTTTTTATTTCATTTTTTTTTTTTTTAGAGGAATTTTCAATGTAATTTTTAATGAAAAATTTTATTTGAATATAGACGAAGAGCATTTCTTTTGAAAATGATTTTGAAGATATTGACGATAATACATTCCTTAATGAAAACGAGGATAATAGTGATGAGCAAGTTTCAATGAAATCGTCTCTTTGGGAAATGGATGTATTGGATGATAATAATATTGACTCTTTGGAACCAATTGCGGGCCAAGAAAATAATAATGATTCAGCCATTCATTGTCGCAATTCTATTCAGGTATTTTTGGTCTTTTTTTCTTATTTAATTGGAATATTTATTGACTTTAGTTCTATTTAAATTACGTATAAAATTAATTCAAATATATTTTAATCTTACATAAATATATTTTTTTTTATGTAAAATTTAGTTTAATTTTTACTAAATTTAAAATTAAATTTTACTTTAAATTTGATTTAATTTTTACTAAAATTAAATTTTACTTAAAATTTTTACTGAAAATTAGATTGAAATGAAAAAATTAATCTTTTTCCCTCTTTTTTTTTACTGTAATATTTTTTTTTCAGGGTAAAGTTTTAATTGTCGATGAAAAGGGATACGTTTGTTTACGGAGAGATATTTTGGCCAGTGGCTGTTGCAATCCAGAATTACCAAAGAATTCGCAGGATGAACAAGCGTCAATTACGAAAAAAAGGGACAAATATAGTTGCGAGACGTGCAATTCGCAGGGATGTTGCGCTATTTACGAATATTGCGTCTCCTGTTGTCTACATCCTGGAAAAGTAAATTTCACCTTTTGTCGTTTTTTAACATGATTTTCAATAATTTAAAAAAACCAAATTTTTTATTATTTTTCTTTATTTATTTTCAATTTGTTTGTTTTTATTGGAATCTATATTTTTTATTGTATTTTTTTGAAAATTTTATTTCCTTATTTTTTACTTCATTTATTTATTCTTAATTTCTATTATTTACTTATTTTTATGTAATTTATTTTTATTTT
>JUFY01022395.1:0-14513 GCA_001855655.1 Leptopilina clavipes
TCGTCAAAAGTTAAAAAAAAATTTGTATTGAATATTAAATGAAAAAAATCATGCATCGATAATAATTAAAAAAAAATATATATCAAGAAAAAAAGCGACTACATCGAAATTCGTATTTTTGATTTACAATTTTTTTTTTGAATTTTTTGAACAAAAAATCGTATAATTAAAACAAATGGAATTTCCAAAAAAAAAAAGTGTAAATAAATAGTTAATGCTTATTTCGTCTTGATTTTTTGTGAAATATAAAAAAAAGATGCACGGTTAATTATTTAGCACGATTGGACAATAGCGAGTAAAAAAAAATGTATTAGAAAATTTATAGTCGTAGCGGAAATTAATAAACCGCTCACAAGTTTTAATTGACAAGAAGAAAAAAAGATATCTTTGTAAACTAAATTAACGCATTGAGCCGTAGATTGTATGAAACTGAGAAAAAAAAATAATGGAAATTTGAGACGAATGTCATCCGATCCACACACAAAAAAGAATGAAATAAAAAAAAAAACGATGTGCAAATGACCATCATCAGCATGAAAATCTTGTGTAACACATTTCGAGAAATATATGTATTTGTTATTGTTTTAATTGAATACTGATTTTTTCATTTCCCTCCATTTTTCAAAAATAATTATAAAAAAAAATATTTGCAAAATATGATTTTGAATATTTGTGATTTTCGCGCAATAACGATTCGTTCAACTTCGGTTAACCTCGTGCTTTCGATTACATTCGATTCGCGGATGAAATTGTCCATGTTTCTGATTGGTCAATACGTGTCGTCATTTAAATTCCATGTTTAAAGGTTATGTTCGCCACAAGTAAATATTCACAATGCTGTTTGCACAGACAGATGTAGAATTTTAATTGATTTTAATTGAATTTTAATACGAAAAATAGTGAAATAGGTGAAATATTAAATACTAAACATTTAGCGAAAATGATGCAAGTGGGTGATTTCGAGGCAGTGGTACTAGCCGCTGGGAAAGGTTCAAGAATGATGGAACTCACAGCTGGAAAGCCAAAATGTTTACTTCCAATTGGCAATTTTCCAATGATTTGGTATCCCCTGAGACTTTTGGAGAAAACTGGCTTCAATGCGGCATTTGTCATTGTCGCCGAATCATCAAAAAGTGAAATTACCTCAACCCTAGACAAATTGAATCTAAAAATTAAACTCGAAGTGATTGGTGTCTCAGAGGATGATTTAGGTACTGCAGACTCAATGCGGCTAATTTATGAAAAAGTGAAAAAAGATTGTCTAGTTGTTTCTTGCGATTTAATCGCAAATGTTGATATTACACCTGTTTTAAATTTATACAGAAAACATAATGCAAGCCTAACGGCATTGATGCTGCCAGTACCGAAAATTACCGACGATTCCATAATAGCGGGACCGAAAAGTAAACAAAAGCCAGAAACTGATTTAATTGGCATTGAGGCAAAGACAAATCGTTTGGTTTTCTTTGCCTCAGCTTCCGATTTTGAGGAGAATGTTTCTCTACCCGCGAGATTGGCACAAAAACATCCAGATTTCAATATTCATTCGAAATTATTAGATGCACATCTTTATGTCATGAATAAATGGGTTTTGAAATATTTGGCCTTTAATAAGTAAGTACTTCCGTAAAATATTTGTCACTAATTTTTGAATAAATTTCTGAATTATCAAATAAACTTATAGAAAAAAAATCTTTTTCCAGGAGTTTTATTTCGATAAAAGGAGATTTTCTACCTTATATTATTTCCAAACAATTGGCAAAGCCACCAAAATGCTTTGTGGATGATAAAAATACTTCTATTGTTAAGTTAAACATAAAGGAAGATATTCAACGGTTTTGTTGTGAAACCTATCTCGATGGACTTATTAGAGAGATGTCTTCATTCAATGATTGTAATTCGAGTTTGGATAATTCTTATCACGATGATATTATCAGATGTTATGCTTATAAAGTCACTGAACAATGTGGTTTAAGGGCAAATACAATTCAAATGTACAGTTTAGCGAACGCAACGGTAAGTTTTTAATTAATAAAAAATTTTCCTTTCGATTTTTCCAATAATTATATATAGAATTTAAAAAATTAAATCGCAAATAATAAAAAATTTAGATCGACAAATGGTGGGAATTTGGAAATGACTCGAAAATATCTTCGAGCGCTACTGTAAAAAGTACACAACTTCAGGAATGTCGAATCGACAATAATGTTTTAATTGATGAAAAAACTTCACTGAAAGAAAGTAATATTGGTGCCAAGTCAACAGTCGAAACTAAAACGAGAATTTCTAATAGTATAATTATGGACAATGTAACAATTAAGCAAAAGTAAGATCCCTATAGTTTTTATTTTAAATTCAGTTTTTAAATATTTTATTATTTACTTCTTGTAAAAAAAGTTTTGTTAATTAAATATTTTCTTTTTTGCCAGGTGTGCGATTATTAACAGCATTCTATGTAACGGATGCGTGATTGAGGATGGAACAGTGTTGAAAAATTGTTTAGTAGGTGCGAAATTTACCGTATCAAGTGGTCAGGAACATTCTCATGAAATGTTAACGGACGCTGATGAATTAATGGAAATTTAAATTTTCTTTTAAATGAAAATTTGTTCTCTTTGATTTTAATTCTGTAAATACGATTTTTTTTGGAAATAAAAATTTACATATTTATATTTTTGTTAGAGCCACTCAATTTTTACCCGTTTGTATAATATTAAATATTTCTATTCTATTTTTATAAAATAGAAAAATGTGCGGAATTATTCTTATATCTATAAAATTAATTAAAGAACACATTCTGTATAATAAATCATAAGAGTTAAAAATGCGCATATAAAAACAAGAATAGGTTATAAAATTTTTGTTTAAACGTTCAAATGTTCTATATTATTTAGTTTGTAAAATTTCAAGTACTCACATTTTTCAAAATTTTCTCTTATCCAAATTAACACTGACTCGACATTAATTAAAATTACTGTCAACATGTTTAATAAATAAGAAAATTCTACACTTTTTGAATATATTTTGAACATGAGAGAATTTTAAATTTTACTGACGCTGACGCACTGACAGAAAAACATGTTGAGAACTGGCTTTTATAAATTATTAAGGCTGCTTTCCAAGTGGCGATTAATGCCGCACATTGAAAACGAGATCAAAGGAATACAAAATGGTAGCCAGACTGTAACCGGTGTGTGTTATTGACAGTGTCTGAATATTAATTTCATCAGTTTTATAATAAAAAACATTTTAAAATTAATGAATCAAGTATGGCCCATTTGTTATTGTCTTTAGGTAGCCGAGTCGAAAGAATTGTATTTAATTCTACACAAAAGGGAAGATTTGATTTTCAGGTAAGCTCACAGGAGGGAATAACCTAACCTCAAAACTATTTTTTACGATTATTGAAATAATTTTTGTTATTAGTTATATGTTTTATTGAAAAAAACAATTTTTTGAATTAAAAAGTAATTGTTATTATTTTTGACAGATAACTACTAAGCTTTATAATGAAGAATTTTTTTTTATTATTTGTTTCTTCAGATATTTATTTTTTACTCATTTTCGGTAATTTAATGTTTATGTAACGTTCATGTTACACATTTTTGTGAAATAGTTTCCAAGATTGATGAAATCTTTCATAATATTGAATTTTTGGGTTTCAATTTTATATGTTTTTATGAAAATAAACATTTTGCTTTGTTATGTAATGATAGATTGTGTACATTTAGTGTTGATTATTTTTCTCTCAATTTTGTACAATTATGACATATGCTTCTTTTTCTAATTAATACCACATTTTGTAAATTTTTTTTTAATGTTTTGTTTCAGCTATGGAGACGATTAACGATGTTAAATAATAAAAAGTTATCAGCTATTGAGCGTCTTCATCAACAGTTGCAATTACATTCTGAGAAATCTCGAAAACACTTTGAATATTTATTTCGATTGGGTAAAAAATTTCTTCATAATTTAATTACTCAACCAAAATTTGTTTGCTTTTTTCAACAATATTTAAAAAAAAACTGATTGTATTTTTCTATTATTTTTCATTTTAATTTTCATTTACACTTTTTTTCAATTTACTTGTAAAAATTTTTCAGGTGGTAAAAGACAAAATGTCAAGTGTAGTGGAAAAAGTACAAAAACTGAACCTCACAAGGAAATGCCAAAAAATGATGATTCGAGTGGATTTAATATTAAATTTAAATTCGGTGTAAAAGAAGGCGCAGGAGGAGGTGGTTCACAAGGTGGAGGTGGACCACGAGGAATGGGACAAAAACCATTTAATGATGGTGATAATAAGTTTATTCTTTTTCTATCCGGAGGAGTTGCCTGTTGTGTAGTATTGGTTTCATTAATATACAATTCAAAACAAAGTGAAATCACGTGGAAGGATTTTTTGAATAAGTATACACTGATTTTTGATTTAAAAAAATTTGATCAAAGTGAATTTTTTTTGTCATTGAATATTGAATTTTTCTTTCAGTTATTTAACTAAAGGCTCCGTAGAACAATTAGAAGTTGTTAATAAAAAATGGGTCCGCGTTCGTCTCGTTCCTGGAGCAGTAAACGATAGTTCGGTAATGCTTTTCTGATTACTTGGATAATCTTATCAAAAAGGAAACTAAAGTTTAACACAAAAATATATTAGTGCCAGAAATGAAATAAATAATTTGAAGAATTTTACTTCTATTTTAGAACTGAATTTAAAAAAAATTTATATTTAAAAGAATACAATGAAAAATGACGTAAAAATAAGAGACGATAATGATAAAAAATAACTTAATAGTAAATAATAATGTATAGACATATTTTATTTACTTTTACGATTTATTTTTACAGCAACAAACTTTGTGGTTTAACATCGGCAGTGCCGATACTTTTGAGAGAAATTTGGAGAACGCTCAGCTGGAAATGAACATAGAACCGCAGAATTATATCCCAGTTATTTATAAAGTTGAAATAGAGGCCTCGCACCTTGTTGGATATTTACCAACCCTCATTCTTATTGGTTCGTTAATTGTATTTTTAATGCCAAAGAAAAGAGGATTTTTTGTTTTCTATTTTAAAAATTTTTAAGTTTTCTTTTCTTCCTTTTTCAGGATTTTTATTGTACGGTTTCAATCGTTCCGCTCAAATGATGGGCGGTAAAGGAGGTAGAAAAGGTGGACTTTTCGGTGGAGTTATGAATTCCAATGCAAAAATAATCAATAACAAAGATATTCAAGTTCGATTCAGGTATTAAATTTTTATTGGTATTCTATAATTTAAAATTTTATTTTTATTATTATAATTACAATTTGATTTTATTTTTGAACGTTTAGCGATGTTGCCGGCTGTGAGGAGGCTAAAATCGAAATCATGGAATTTGTCAACTTCTTGAAAAATCCACAACAATATTTGGATCTTGGTGCTAAAATTCCCAAGGGAGCAATGTTAACTGGTAATTTAAAAATCAGAATTATTTTCCAAATTTAATGATGAAATGATTCATTAAATTCGAGTTAAAAATTCATTAAAGGGGATTACAAATAATTTTTTTAGGTCCTCCGGGAACTGGAAAAACTTTATTGGCAAAAGCAACAGCGGGCGAGGCGAATGTGCCTTTTATTACAGTGTCAGGTTCCGAATTTTTGGAAATGTTTGTCGGCGTTGGTCCATCACGTGTCCGAGACATGTTTGCGATGGCTAGAAAAAATGCGCCTTGTATATTATTTATCGATGAAATTGATGCCGTTGGTAGGAAGCGTGGCGGAAAATCCTGGGGTGGACATTCGGAGCAAGAAAACACATTAAATCAACTTCTCGTCGAAATGGACGGTAATTTAAAAGAAAAAAAAAATTATTAATAAATATTTAATTTAATATTTCAATAAATAATTTAATTTTAACACTTTGACAATTAATTTAAATTTAATCAATTTTTTAGGTTTCAATTCGACAACGAACGTTGTTGTTTTAGCCGCAACGAATCGAGTCGACGTTTTGGATAAAGCACTTATGCGACCCGGCAGATTCGACAGGCAAATTTATATACCAGCTCCCGACATCAAGGGACGTGCCTCTATTTTTAAAATTCATTTAGCACCTATTAAAACAATAATAGATAAAAATGAATTATCGAGAAAAATGGCGTCCCGCACGCCTGGTTTCACCGGTACGTAATTTCCATAAAAAAAAAATGTAACCCTTTTTTAAAAGTACAAATAAAATTCTAAATTTGTTTGCAGGTGCGGATATTGCGAACGTGTGCAATGAGGCGGCATTAATAGCCGCTAGAAATTTAAAAACGGGAGTCGATGCACAGGACTTTGAGCAGGCAATCGAGAGAGTTATTGCCGGTATGGAGAAGAAGTCACAGGTCCTCCAACCGGAAGAGAAGAAAACAGTGGCTTATCATGAGGCCGGTCATGCCGTGGCCGGTTGGTTCCTTGAGCATGCGGATCCCCTCATTAAAGTTTCGATTATTCCACGAGGGAAAGGTTTGGGTTATGCACAATATTTACCACGCGAACAATTTCTCTATTCGAAGGAGCAATTATTCGATAAGATGTGTATGACACTCGGCGGACGAGTTTCCGAAGAAATGTTCTTTAAACGAATAACGACCGGTGCACAGGACGACTTACAAAAGGTACTTACGGGCAAATTTTATTAACTGAAACACAATTAATTAATTATAAACAATTAATTAATAAATTTACTATAAATAGTTTTAATAATTGAATTTTTTTGTATACTTTCTCTCTAGATCACTAAAATGGCATACTCGCAAATAATTCATTACGGAATGAATGAAAAAATTGGAAACGTCAGTTTTGACATGCCAGAGCAGGGCTCGCCCTACACGGACAAACCTTATTCAGAAAACACTGCACAAATGATCGATCAAGAAGCTCGAGCGATGATTGACAGTGCAAAGAAACGAACTCGTCAAGTTTTAGAAGATCACAAAAATGACGTGATTAAGGTAATTATATAAATTCTTAATAAAAATCCGATATTTGTAACAGTTTTTGTTTTTTAAGGAGAAAAATTATTCTTGCTTGCTTTTTCAGGTGGCCGAACGTTTATTGAAACAGGAAATATTAAGCAGGGAGGACATGATCGAAACATTAGGACCGCGACCATTCAAGGAATTATCAACGTATGAGGAATTTGTCGAGGGCACTGGATCCTTTGAGGAGGACACAACACTTCCAAAAGGTTTAAAAGGTTGGAATTTAACGCAAGAAGAGAAAGAAACGGAAAAATTGAAAAATGAAAGTGGAAAAAGTAAACTGGATAAAGAATCATCGCCACCGCCTAAAACACCTCAACAAACAAAAAAACAACCTCAACCGTGATTTTAATTTTTATACATCTGGATCAATGTCCTTATTGCATACACAATTTGTACTTTGTAAAATAGTTAAATATCTATATCTATATATATATAAAAAATTATATATATATATATACATATAATTTAGTGAGAACATCATTCGATTTATAAAATGCAAATGGCGCACTAAGCATTTCTCTTTCACACACTTGTTATATAATAATTATTATAATTATTATATTTATTATAATTATTGTAATTATTATACTTACTTATAATTCTCCCTCTCGAGACATACCAAATATTTGTAAGCAGACATAATTTTCGTTTGATAAAATGAATCCCCCTTGTTTGTTGAGAACAAAAAATGTTTTTGTTTTTAATTCTTTTTTTTTCGAATAAAAGATCTCATACGCGCCTGATTAATTTTTGAAGACGAGTATTTTAATTGATTTGAAAAAGGGATTTTTTTACGTTTCAATGGTCTGTGTTAAAATGTGTGACTGAATTTGAAGAAACAAAAAAAAACTGTCACAAAATATCAGCTTTGAGCTGAAAACGATTGTATAATAAAAAGAAACTAAATCCTAATTATAATTTTTTTTTGTCATTTTAAAGAGAAAATTTATAGTGCGCGCTATTATGAAATTAAATTCTATTTTTTAGAATTTTAGTATTTATTTACCGATTTTTTTTTCTTTTTTAATATACATAGTTTCATGAATTTTAGTTCACTTTATATTAACAATTATTCTTTAGTAATTTTTTTTTAAGGAAAAATTATAGTAAATTGTAAAATGGTTATACAATCAGAAAAAAATCGAAAAAATGGAGTTTATTGTCTGTTAATTTTGTGCTTGTGAAATTTGAGAATAAAATGTATAAAAATGTAAATTTGTTAAGTTTTTGGATTTTTTTTTCTAAAAACTGTAAATGAGGGAAATTTTTTAATTTTTTGGTTCAATGCAGCGAACAGAAGAAATGAAGAAAGGTAATAAACTTTTTTCTTTAAATTCTCATTAATTAGTATTGTTTCTTATAATAATTTTTCTTTCAGATCTTGATCGTGCTTCCAAATTGGGACCAAAGAGACAAAGAGGGTTCAATATTTTTAAATAAATCAGGAGTGAGTTTTGATTTAATTTAATTTTATCTTTTTTTAAAATTGAAAATTCTGCTTTTAATTGAAATTCTTTAATATTAAACATTTTGTTTATTGTTAGAAATCTTTTTTATTTTATATTTCTTTTTATAAATTATAAAAATTAGATTTTAATAAAAATTGTAATTTTACGTAGAAAATTATTTTTTCATATTAAAAATTATATTTCGTGAGTAAAAGTCGAAAGGAAGAAAAAATTAATTTTCTTGCAGGGAAATAAATGAATTTTGCTTCAGAACATTGGTTTATTCTGCGCTACTGTCATGTACACAGATACTCGTAATAAAATTGAAAAACACGTGTTAACTACGTGGTCGGGGTTATATTTTTTTAATATAAATTTTGAGTTTTGTTCCATTGTTCGTATTTTAAAGTGACATTTCACTCGCTGTGCAATAATATCAAACAAAAAAAAAACCTCTTTTCTAATTCAAATTCTTTCTACACAAATATTATATAAAAAAATAAAAATTCGCAATTATTTAAACATGTGGCATTATTTTTTTTTTCAAAAATTCGATTATTCTCCAGCGAATGCCAAAAAGATTAACAACAATAAAAATTTTAATTAATAATTAAATTAAAAAAAATTTTCTTTCAAAATCTATACAAAATTAAATATTTTTCATGGATGCAAAAACACAGTATTAAAAAATTTGAGGAGAAATTTTCCAATAAATTGCGAAATAAAAAATTTGGTAAAATTATAAAATAATTAAATATATTTTTTAATCAAGATTTTTAGGGAAAATATTCAAAAAAGAATGTCACAATTTTATCGTGACCAATTCCGTTTCTATATACGCATTTTTTTCTTTTTGCAACTTCTACAAAACTATATTGATTTGTTGATTAAATATATTTTAGGTTTCAAAATTGCCATAAAACTTAGCACTAATCGCTATAATGAAATATTATACAATCACTAAATTATTGCTTTGTCGTACCTTGTGTATCACACTAATCTAAATTCTATGCACTTATTACTATAATTATATATATGGTTTTTTTTCAAAATTTCTCAAAAGCATTTCGCTCCCGCAATTTATTTTTGTTATATTTAAAAAATATTCTTAATTTTCTTTTTTTTTTTTGCTCGAAATTCAAGAAAATTTTTAAGTATTGTAAAAAATTATTAATTACACTATATATTTATAATACTATTTATAATTAAAATTATACTACAGTTGTAATCCTAATTATAATAATAACGTAGTAATTAATTATGATTCTAATTATAATTATGCAAATAATTACTTACATTTATACAAATGTCTATAATTTTTATTTTACAATAAAAACGGTAATAAAATATAATTTGAAAAGAAGAAAACATTTTTTTTCCGATTTCTCTTTTCCCAAATTGCAGGAGCGTAAGCTTAGGTAAATTTGCGTGTCTAAAAAATATAATTAGTATCCAATTTAAAGGTAAATACAATATAGCGGATCTAAAAATTACATTTTGTCGCAAAATGCTTTTAACGAATATCAGTTCTGCAAACTTGGAAAATTTTGCACGTGTTTACTACTTTACAATATTTTTCATTTCTAATTAGTTCATTTTTTTCTTTTTTTTTTCATTTTTTTTCTTTTCTTTAACGCTAAATTCTAATACAAAAAGGGAAAAAATCTCATCGACAAAATGCATCACTATAAAAAACATTTCGAAAATTTTTTTTTGAATCATTACATTTTTCATATGAGTATTTTTTTTTCGAAAAAATTCAAATCGATTTATTTTCAATTTAATGAGACATTTATTAAATTAAACATAATTATATTATATTAAATGTCTCATTAAAATACTTCAATAACAATAATTCTGGAAGAATAATTAATTAGGAAAAAAATTAATTTCCATGTTTTCTGAATTCATTGATTGTAAATTAAATTTAAATAAATTAATTTTTAACTCAATTATTCATATTATTAATTATTAATAAAGAGATTGTTTTCATTTCCCTTTTATAAATTAAATTATTTGGAAAGAAAAATGAAACAATTTTTTTGTTTATTTTTTAATTAATAACAAATTATCATTAGAGATGAAGTATTTAAAATTTTGAATTTTTTTCATAATTGAAATTACTTTTAATAGAAACTAGAAAATTCTTAAATTTTGTAAAATCGATTTTTTTTTCATGAATATCTCATTTTTTTTTTTTTTTGCTCGTTTCCAGAATCTAAAATAACACACTTCTCATTCGAATTCAATTGTCTAAAGGCATCACGATATTGCATAAAAAACAATTTTTATTTATTAATTCTACACGCCGTCAGTCTCAGTTTGCATTTTTTTTCTTCTTTTTTTTTTTAATTTTGGTTTCAAGATTTGTGAAAAATTCGAGGATTTCCCCACCGGATTATTTCAGAATCAGGAAACGTTCCAAATTTTTATTATTATTATTTTTATTATTATTTTCATTATTACTATTATTATTAATAATTATTATTAATTATAATTAGTACTATTATTATTATTATTATTATTAATTATTAATTATTAATTATTATTTTTTTTCTGCTATTGACTACAGTTATAAGGTTTTTTTTTCATAATATATTTATATGTGTACTTATTCGATTGACTGTCGAGTATTTTTTTCTATAAATAATTTAAGGGCAAGATTGATTATTATTTATTGAGTCTAATACTAGTTGCGGTCAGGCTAAATAACGACTGAAAAAACTAGACTCGATATTACACTTGATTTTATATCATTAAAAAAAAATCACATTCGTTCAAAAAATTATCTTCTCTTAGTGTCGATTATTTTTTTTTCTACAGAGATAAATCTCAAATTTTTTAAATTTAAATAAATTTTGTTTTATTCTAATTAAAAATTACTTAAGTGAATATTTTTGAATGTCTTTTCTCATTAAGTGCGAATAATTATTTACTTAAATACAAAAAAAAAATTGTGTAAAATTTTTTTTTGTAAATTTTTTTTTTTGCGGGGGGAGAATTTTTTTCCTGATAATCATTTAAATTTGTCGCTTGACACAATAGAGAAGTGGAAAAATTTTTTTCTTTATTCTTGAATAAATTGTTCAAAATCGTCGATGTATTAGGACGTTTTAAGATATTTCTTTCTACTTTTTTTTTATTTTTTTTTATTAAATAATATTGTCGAAATAAAGTGAAAAAAAAATTCAGAAAACATTCACTGATAATAAAATTCATACTGTCTTTCTATAGTAACTCACGTATTTCACTATATATTCTCACTAGTTTTATTTAAATAAATCTTTGCCAAAAATATTAATAAGAAAATGATAAATAATGATAAATATTCAACTTATTTTTACTTTTGACTAGAAATGACAAGAATTCTCTTATAAAAGAAACTATATTAAAATAAATAATTTGAAAAAATAAATATTTTGAAATATATAAACAAACTAAATTTAACTATTTTATTAGAATAATTATTAAAGTGAAAAATTGGACCAAAAAAAAAAAATTAAAAAAAATGAACAAAATTTTTTTTTGAATATTGAATAATGAGGTAATTAATTATTTGAATGTCTAATGTTGAGCTATTTTTCAGGACACACGAAATGTCCCATTGACGTTATTTTGGACAATTATCACATTCAGTGTAACGCCTACAAACATTTCTATAGAAATTCTACAAATACCTATGCATCAAATTCTGTGAATTCTTCGCTTTTTTCAAAAATTAATTTTCTCCTTATTATTAATAATTATTATAAATATAAATATAATATTGTTACTATATTTTTTGTAATTTACCTCTTAGGTAATTTATTTCGAAACAAATTTTGAATCTATTTTGTCATCAATAATAATTAATTGTTTACTATTAAATAATTATTATCGTTTGAATTTTTTTTTGGCAATTTTTGTTATTTTTGTTATTTTCTTTTTTAATTCATTTTTCACTGATTTGTTAATTTAATTTTGAACGTAATTCATTATAATTACTTTTAATTAAAATTATTACTCAGTAATAATGATAATTAATTTTAATTAATAATTACATTAATTGTAATTAATTATTAATAATAATTATTCCTATTAATAATAATTATCATTAATAATAATAACTTTTTCCAAAAAAATTCACATAAATTTGCTGCATCGTTTGATGTTGTTCTATTAATTTATTTACGCTTGCATGCTAATTATGCCTCGGTGATAAATTCTTTTTTGGTAATTTTTTTTTTTTGTAAATCTATGACTACCCTGCGAGGTTTGATGAAAAAGCGTTTGAACGTACTTTATTTTTCGCTTACTGACAATAATTTCCAAGTAAACAATCTTTAATGAAATAATATTCCAAAATAAATAATTTTATAATTACCAAAACAGAAAAAATTATATTATAATTATAATAAATAATTAAACAAAAAAAATTGTCGAAAATAAATTATTTAAATTTAGCTTAATTTTTTTATTTAAAGTTTAATTTAAGTTTAATTGGGAAAATTAATTAATTAATCTAATTTATCCTTAATGTAAGTAACATTTTTTTTTCTACAAATAAACAAGTGATATATAAAAATAATATTTTGAATTTATTATTATTATTAATTTTTTTATAGAAAAAATTGGAAATTTTCAAAATGCTCTACTATTTATATTAATAGGGACAGTCTACTTAAATTTTCATATTATAAAGAATGGGATATGCATTTTTAGATATCTTAGTCGATATTAAAAATAATTTTCTCCACTATTCATTTCTAGAAAGAGAGGAAATTTTTTTTTCCTTTCAATTCTTCCGTTTTTCTCTCTTTTTTGTTTGCTTTTTTTTTTTTTTTTTGGTAAAGTCCATATTCAAATGGAATTGACGCTGTCAAAGTTTTGTGTCAAGTGACGACGGATTAAAAAAGTTTTTTTTTTATTTAGTGAAAATTCGATGTCTCGTTCTCGGCAAGAACCATTATATATTTTGGCTCAAAAAGGTACTGGGTGATACTTGAGTATCGTTTTTTTTTGTTTTTGAGTTTTTTTTTGTTTTTTTGGTAGAAAATATAACTCTACACGAGGAAAGGACGCAACTATTACCGAAAACATTTCCGGGCACGAAACATTTTTTCAAAAAAACAATTTTACAACCAAAAAAAATCATTTTTTTTAAATTTTCATTAATTTTTTATATTTTACAATTTTTTGTCCCATTTTTTCCCCTGAATAATTTTGAAACAATTTGAATTTGAATTTTTATCCCATTTTCTTCCGGAACATTACGAAATATTCAATTTCGAATTTTTGTCCCGGAATAATTCGAAACATTCAATTTTAAAATTTTGTTCCAGTTTTTCCCGAAATAATTCAAAATGAAATATTTCGAATTTTTGTTTTATTTTCTTTAAATAGTTCGAAATATTCAATTTCGAATTTTTCTTCCATTTTTTCCTGAATAATTCAAAATGAAATATTTCGATTTATTCAGTGAAAGAAAAAATGGAACAAGAAGAAAAAAAAAAATAATTACCAATCACCAATTTTTGTATTTCAATAAAAAAAAACTGTTTTGAAAAAATTTTCGTGTCAAGGATTTTTTCACAAGAAATTTTACAATCTTATCAAATACACAGTTTTATCCTGATAAAGGATATTAATGTATATATTGAAGCATTTTGCTTTTAAAATGATTTTCTTCTTTCTTTCTCTTTCTTTTTTTTTTTTTTGTGTGCCTTTGAAATGTTCTGTACTCGAGATCATAAAATCGAGCGGCTTTAAAGTCGCTTTTTTATGATCTTGTAGGTACAGTTTTTTTTTATGACAATAAAACTGCGTTACGATGGTGAATTCCATTTTTTTTTTCAATAGAAAAATAAAATGGAACAATTTTATGACAAAGTTTTAAAATGGAAAAGGAAAAAAAACAAACATAATCTTACATGAGGTCCTGGTTAATGTGAAGTCCTTGAGAAAGTCGAACGAAATATAAAGTACGACACGCACTTGTATTTGCTTTCCTGGTCCTCGAACGTTTACGATAAATTTTCATTTCTTTCACTTATTTCTTTTCTTTTTTTTTTTTTTTTTTT
>JUFY01022397.1:0-15034 GCA_001855655.1 Leptopilina clavipes
AATTCCTTGCAAATAAATTATCAAAACCATCCATTTTCGAGCGAATCGGATAAATTCGGAATGAAACAGGATTTATACGAATTAAAATCAATTTTTCAAACTCGGATGTTTTCGGAATGATTTTAAACGATTTAAACACTGGAAACACATAAAAGTATCAAATTGATACCAAAAGTTGCAAATTTCAAAAAATTTGGAATCAATTTGATACGTTTGGTATCAATTTGATGCTTTTTCGTTTACAGTGAATAAAAATTGATTTGGTTAACAAAAAAAGAATAGGTTAGGAATCTTGTCACGAGTCACTCCGCCATCTGTCGGAAAATTAACAGATCAATGGCGCGAATTTCAAACTCGCAATGAATTTCAAAAATAGAAAAATAGAATTTAATTTTTCCATCACATCCTTGCGGAGAGAAACAAATATACTAAAATACTACACTGAAAAAAAATTTATTTGATTCAAATAATGAATTACTTGTCTATTATCAAATAAATATTTACTTGTATCAACTAAGTTTTATTTGAGTCAATTAAATTATATTTGATTCAAATACAGAAAATATTGAGTTAATTAAATTTTATTTGAGTCAATTAAATTATATTTGATTCAAATACAGAAAATATTGATTCAATTACAGTTTATTTGATTCAAATAAATTTTATTTGAGTCAATTAAATGGTATTTGATTCAAATACAGAAATTATTATTTCACTTACAACTTATTTGATTTAAATTAAAAATATTTGGTTCAAGTAAATATTTATTTGATAATAGACAAGTAATTCATTATTTAAATCAAATAAAAATTTTTTCCAGTGTATATAATAAAAAAAAATATATATATATATATATTACAAGGAGAAAAAAACATTTTTAAACACGGAGACAAATGTCGCCTAATTTTTCAGCTCGCGCTTCCAGACACAAGGAACATAAACAACAGCATTAAAAGTTGGACAATTGCGAGATACCATCTCGTCTTTTTTTCAAACTGAAAACTTAAATCGTTGAGGCGAAAAATATTCGCACAGAGCACTCACGGTTGATGAGAGAGAAAGAGAACGCTTGTAGTTGAAATATTTGCTCAGGGCATTGGGAAAAAATTAGATCGTAATGAATGATGAACAAAGAAAAAAAAAATATTGATTCTCGTTTTCTGTTGTATTGTGAACGGACCTTGGCACGACTCTATGGCGTACTATATATAGTATATGTATATATGGGAATGAGAGACAAAGTGAGATAAAGAGTAAAAGAAAGATAGAGGAAAAAGGAATGAGAGAGAGAGAGAGAGGGACTCGCGGATCTTGGAACTCGAGATGGTATATAAAACTACGCTGCAATGTAGATCGATGGTGAGTGGTATGGGTCGTCACGGCAACGGAAGAGGTGGAAACTGGAAAGCAACAGGAATAGAATCGACCTAGTGTCGAGAGTAAGGCTGTTATTAACTTTGACTGCATTTCGCGATTTCTCAAATCGCATAAATTCTCTTCAGTCGATCAAACTGAAATTGCTAATTTCATTTATTGGAGAAAATTTCCCCAAGAGGAAAAATGACGATCGAAAAATGCTTTTATTGAATTTTAGTTTTTACCTCTCAGAACAAAGACAAAACGTTTTTTAAACACCTTCTCACTTCCCGTGCAGAAATTGCCCCACTTTTTCCTATTTAAAATAAGCATCTAACAAGGGACTTGCAAAAAAATAGGAAAACTAGTTAGACCCTTGATATAGCCCTATTTCAAGTAGGGCCACCCGTGCAGAAATTGCCCCACTTTTCCCTATTTAAAATAAGCCTCTAACAAGGGACTTGCAAGTAACTAGGAAAACTAGTTATACCCTTGCTATAGCCCTATTTCAAGTAGGGCCAAGTGGGGAAATTTCTGCACGGGTATTTAAAATAGGGCTTTGACAAGGGCCTTGCAAGAAACTAGGAAAACTAGTTAGACCCTTGCTAAAGCCCTATTTCAAGTAGGGCCACCCGTGCAGAAATTGCCCCACTTGGCCCTACTTAAAATAGGGCCTTAGCAAGGGTCTAACTAGTTTTCCTAGTTTCTTGCAAGGCCCTTGTTAGAGCCCTATTTTAAATAGGGAAAAGTGGGTCAATTTCTGCACTTTTTAATCAAGTACAATTTCATTTTCTATAATTTAGATACAATAATTATTTATTAATATCAAGAAAGAAAGGAGCAATTTTCCCCCTGGACAGATTTCGCCACGATAGAACCAGGATGGAAATTGTAAAAGTGGACTAAAAAAAAGTTCAAAGACATTTTTGGATGGAAAGGATTAAAACTGCAAATGATTTGAAAAACGTGTATATATTAGCAGAAACGACAAAGAGTAGATTAAAACATATATATATGAAATAATACTTGATGAGAATGTAAAAATTAGGATTGTCTTTATGTATAAATAGAATATTTGCTCGGCGTATTCTGAAAAGGAATCTGTTTGCACGCCCGAGATAGAATTATCACTGAGAGTTGGGGAGATAAGAGGAGAAGAGATAATGACACGAAACGAGGCAAAGAGAAAGGGGATTGGTCCTTTAGTAAATAACGCTATTTCTCTTTTCCATAAGATTGCGTTTATATACTCGACTACGTATTACTTATAGACATTTTTTAACAGAGTAGTTTTCATCCTTCGAAAAGCAACCCAGACTCGTTTTCTCCTCTCTCTCTCTCTCTTTCTCTTTCTCTCTGTTTCTCTCTCTCTCTCTCTCTCTTTCTCTCTGTTTCTTTATCTCTCTCTCTCTCTCTCTCTCTCTCTCTCTCTCACTCTCTCTCTCTCTCACCCTTTCAAGTGTCCTCTTCGTAGTTTGTTTTCCAGTTTAACGAGCAGTCATTGCCTCCCCTATCGCGTCCTTTGAACCCGCACCGCGCGCTCTATTCCCTCTCACTTTTAATTTTTACCTCCACATTATCTTCTCTCCCCTTTATAAAAATTCAACACGAAAAATATTTCTCCTCTTTCAAAAATAACTTCTCTAAAACAAAAAGAAATGCGTCACTTTTTAAAAATATTTTTTCGATTTGCGTGCGGGAAAAAATGACGCTATTCTCCCATAATTTTGAAAAAATCTTCACAACTACCAAGATTTTTCATATTTTTCATATAGGAATAATATTACAATTTTGTGCAGTAATTTTTTTTTTTTTATGGAAATCTTATAAAGTTTATTAACTCTTAGCGGTTTTTTTTTCTTTTTTTTTTTTATCGACCCCCGTTCTCTTTCTTGTGCTGTCCTCAACTTTTATTTTCACATTTTTTTTTCTCGCACGCAAACTCGCAACAAGGAAGCGTGAGAGGAATTCGTGAAAAGATCCCTTTCCGCCCCTCACCATTAATAACCCGGTAGTCCGGAAATACTGCTTCCTATCTTCGTGAAGAAATAAGCTTTTCGTAAAAGGAGTTTCTGAACCAACACACACACAAACATACACAAACAAGATGATTGTCATAAATTGTCATAACTCTCGTGCAAACTAATAAAAATATCAAAAAAAAAGAAAAAAGAAACTTTAGTGAAATAATTTAAAAAAGGAGAAACATATTTCGAATGGTGTCCTGGTCCTGACCAGGACGCCAGGTCAGGAATGAAATTTACAGAACAGCAGTATTTTTGGAATCTAGTCGTGCCCTAGTTTGGGCCAAGATAGGGCCAAGTTTGGAAAAAGAAAAGAAAAAAAAAGGATTATCAAAATGTCAACAACAAAAAAAATGTTGTCCCCAAAAAAGAAAAGAATGAATCAACTTTTAGAAAAAAGCTGAGAACCAGTGCGCTTTAAAATATATAGTAAATATTATTATCTCGAAAGAAACCAAGACTGAATTCACTGAATGGGAATATAAGAGTGGAAATAATATAGTAGAATGTGGAAAAAATCACTCCTTTTTTTGACTCAAGTGATGGGAATTATTGTTGAGAAAGTGAAAGGTTTTTAGGGTTCAAAGTAGCGAATCCACTTTTAAGTCCACCCCTTTTTTTCTCCCTGAAATTAGTATCGTAATTTTTAATGCCTCCGAAAGTAAAGAAATTAATCCTGATGTCAATTTCTTCAGTGTAATTAGATTCGTGTTTCTTAACGTCTAAAACAATTCCATATCGACTCGCGTTCTAGTTCTCGTACACCTTCAAACAGACTCCTATATTTTCTCTCTCTCTCTCTCACTCAAGGTTTTCAATGAACTCTCCGTGAGTCGAGGTCACGATCGAGTGGCGCACATCGCGTACACGTCCCGTGAGATTGTCGACGAGTTTACTCTACACATCACCAGCAAAAGGAAAATTGACAAAAGTCAACTTCGCTTTTAATGTATGTGCAGACATTGAAAAAAATTTGCCCTACCTGGCGCTATTGTGGTTTGAAACGCCTGACATGCCCTGGCCCGACCAGGGCCCTGTCTGGCAAGACTGGGTCAGTTATCAGCTATTTTCTCTAGACAAAAAATAATCAGAAAAATCGGGCAAAATGTTTCCTTTTCCTCCAACCCGGCCCTATTGTAGTTTAAAACGCCTGACACGCCCTGACCCGACCAGGGCCAAGTCTGGCCAGACTGGGCCAGTTTTCAGCCATTTTTACTAGGAAAAAAAATAATCAGAAAAATGGGTAAAATGTTTTCATTTCCTACAATTTGGCTCTATTGTGGTTTGAAACGCCTGCCATGCCCTGACCCAACCAGGGCCAGGTCTGGCCAGACTGTGCCAGTTTTCAGACATTTTTTCTAGGAAAAAAAATAATCAGAAAAACGGGTAAAATGTTTCCTTTTCCTACAATTTGGCCCTATTGTGGTTTGAAACGCCTGACATGCCCTGACCCGACCAGGGCCAGGTCTGGCCAGACTGTGCCAGTTTTCAGCCATTTTTTCTAGGAAAAAAAATAATTAGAAAAATGGGTAAAATGTTTCCTTTTCCTACAATTTTGCCCTATTGTGGTTTGAAACGCCTGACATGCATGACTGGGCCAGTTTTAAGCCATTTTTTCTAGAAAAAAAAATAATGATAAAAATGGGGTAAAATCGGGTAAAATGTTTTCTTCTCCTCAAACCTGGCCCTATTGTGGTTTAAAACGCCTGACCCGACTAGGGCCAGGTCTGACCAAACTGGGTCAGTTATCAAATATTTTTTCTAGAAAAAAAATAATCAGAAATATGGGGTAAAATTGGGTAAAATGTTTCCGTTTTCTTCGACTTGGCCCCGGTCAGCGCCTGGACAAACTTGCAACATGGAAAATAATACTGATAATGACAATTGTAAATAATTCCAATTCATAAATTCTCAACTAAATATTCCAGAAAAGAAAACCTTTTCAAAAAGTGTCTTTCAATTGTTTTTAAAGAAAAAACCAGTGACATGAAAGATCAAAACTTTCGCGTTTCTTTCGTACTCGGTTAAAAGACGTTGAACTGGTGAAAGTTTCAAGTTCGACTCTGACACCGTGTGTCTATTGATTTTCTCGAAAAGAACAACATTTTGTTTTTCCAGTTATAAAATCCGTATATATATTTTTTTGCAGTTTTAGTGTTTCAGACAGATTTGGGACAGCCCGACCTGAGCCCGGTCAAAATCTCCTTCATGGGAACACAATTGTTTCAATTCTAATTTTAAAAGAAAGGGAAAACATTGGTAACACGTGTTTAGAAGATTTAATTTTTCCTGCTGCCTTTATGAAAAAGTTTTGAACCCAATTAGTAAAGCATTATAAAGTAATCATCATGTAATGTAAGTTTTCTCGTCTCAAATGTATAATAGCCGCTAGGAAAGTGGAACAGAGTAAGAAGCTCCTTAGTAAAGTGAAACACATGTTCTTGGCTAGGGAGTGGGTTGTGGTAGGTTTGAGGGAAATGAGTATACAAGTACATAACGTCTACATGTCCTTCTCCTGCTCCCTCTCTCTCTCTCTCTCTCTTCTATCAAGAGTCGTTGTCCTGAGAGACGGTCGGACGAAGCGGAAATGATTCGGGGCGTTGAGGCTAATGAGCTTACAGTCAGGAGGAAAACGTCAATTATAACCGCCATTCAACCCTCATCGTCACATTTCTATACAGTTTTCGATTATCTCTCGTCCCTTAAATTTGCAGAAAATGATTGTCCTTGACCCTGACAATATTTGCAAATTAATATCGCCCTGCGATATTACCCGACTTTCATTCAATCAACTTTCAATTGTTTTTTTTGTGTAGAAACATCCAAACCTGGCTCCAATCTAGAATGAAATTAAATTGCCCTACTTGGCCCCAATGGGGTTGGAAATGCCTGACCCGACCAAGGCCCAATCTGGGCCAGTTTTTAGCCATTTTTTCTAGAAAAAAAATAATCAGAAAATTGGTTGTAACCCCCTTTGGGGTAAAATGTTTCCTTTTCCTCCAAACTGGCCTTATTGTGGTTTAAAACGCCCGACTCGACCAGGGCCTGGACTGGCCCAGTTTTTAGCCATTTTTTCTAGAAAAAAATGACCAGAAAAATGGTTATGGCCCCTACTAGGGCTTAACTAGTATCAGACTTAGCCTTATCGAGAATAAAATATAGCTCTGTCCTGGCTCCGACTAGACCTAGTCCTATCGTGGCTAAAACAGGGCTTCGTGCTGGCCCCTACTAGGACCTGACTAGGACCACACTTAGTCTTATCGAGAATAAAATATAGCTTCGTCCTGGCTCCGACTAGACCTAGCCCTATCGTGGCTGAAATAGGGCTTCGTGCTGGCCCCTACTAGGACCTGACTAGGACCAGACTTAGCCATATCAGGGATAAAATAAGGCTTATATGGCCCGACTAGTTTCAGACCTGGCCTTACCGGGGCCAAAACAGGGTGCTAACCTGGGTCTGACAATATTTCAACACGGATTATCGTATTGCACGTAAGTAAAATGAATTCAAATAAATCAATTGTAAATATCCATAATTTCATATGCATGCAACTGGAAAAAAACAGAATTCTGAATTCAATTTCAGAAATTATAAAAACTCTATTCGAGTCTCTCTCTCTCTTTCTGCTTTTTCTCATCAGAACTCATTGAAGGGGAAACCTTGAGAAGAAGTGGAGTCTAACGTCACCTAAGCTCATCAGGATTTGTCAAAAGTGAGTCCCAATGGAGACCTGACCCAGACATCTTGAATGTTGAAAGTCAGTATCCCCGCTGGGAATTACTTTTCTACATCGTTGGATCAACAGTATTTTACCAAAACAATACCCGGATAATCCAAATTGCATTTATTAATATTTAATGTCCTCATAATAATCGATTGTTTTCCTTACTATACAAAATATTTGCGTACATTTGTTTCTTTTTCATTATTGTAATTTAATCATTGTAATTCAATCATATTTATGAATAAATAAAGAAGTAGTATTTCAATTCCTACCGTGGAAAAAAGAAAGCAGTGTTATTTTAACTGGTGGTGGTGGTAAAAAATGGTGTTAAAACGACAGATAGTTCTGCTGAAATAGGGCTCCAGACTGGCCTCAACCAGGCTCCGGTTAGAAGTTCTTCATAGGGAACAGAAATTTAACCAGGCCCAGGTCAGAGCCCTGTTTCATCCCAACTAGAGCCAGGAATGCCGTGTTTTTCATTTCGGATATTTCTACGTGATTTTTATTTAAAAAACAATTAAAAAATTCTCTCTCTCTCTCTCTCTCAAATGAAAACGTACGCAATTAAAAACTATCTTATATTTACAGGAGAAAAATAGAAAGGTTGAATATTTGTTGCAGGGACGATTATGATTTTGAAAAGGAGGATAGAATTCTAATCTACCTGCCCACTAATCGTTCCGAGAACCTTTCGTTTAACCAGGAATGAGGGGCACTCTTGCTTTCCGGCTGTCTGCCTCTAATCCATTACAAGCAACGAAATGCGTCGGCACGTTTCGACGCTTTCACGAGCAACCTCTCTTCAATGCATTTGTTCATCAATAAAACAAAATGAATGATATACCAGAATCAGAAATATTTTCACTTTATTTCTTTTTTACACCCAAAAATATGAATTCAAAGTAGCCCTTATTTTTTAAAACCAAAAATTCTTTCGAAAAGGTCGGGAGTAAAAAAGAAATGTAAAAACCAAAAATGGTAAACGGAATATAAAGAAATCTAGATAACTTTCGAGAAAAAAATGACGGTATTTTTTTCCGAGAGTGAGAAAGAAAAATCAAGGGAAAGAAACCAATTAGTCTCCTCAAGAGGAATATATCCAAGTTTATATAATTTTCCTTTTTAAGACCTTGACTAACAATTCTAAAAATAGTTCACAAATTACGTAAACGTTTATTTTTAATAATGCGAGTTCACCATTATACGGTGAATTCAACAAAATATCCCTTTGGAAATTCTTTTCATTACAGCCACTAAAAAAAAGGAAACCGTTATTTCGTGTAAATAATTTCTTAGGCATTATTTAATATAGTTGAAAGATGAATACAGAAAAAGCCATATTTATAAACGTAATATCGTCACAGAAAACAAAGATAGAGATAAAAGAGAGAAGAAAAAAACGTGCATCTCAAGAGCAGTGCTTTTCTTGCGTAACATTTTCAAAGCTTCAATTTTCCCGTAAATAACAATTGTATACTCTTGAAAAAAATAATTTTCACACCTCTTTAATAATACATTTTTCAATGTATATATATATATATATAAAAAAGAAGAAAAACAAACTAAATAATTGACTAAAAATACAATTTCGCGTTAACACGGATTTAAATTTAAATATTTTCATTTAAATTTAAATAAAAGAAAAATATAATTTAAAAAAGGAACCGAAACAATAAAAAAAAGATATAATAAAATTAAAAAAAACCATCTGTTAAACAAGAGAATAATCGATAAACAATGAGTTGAATAGAGAAGGAACCTTGGGCCAATATTGGCCATAATTGGTCAAATATTTCGTCTATCATCAGTTTTGGCACTTAGATTTTTACATTATTGGAATCTAGGGCTAATATTGGTACAATCGGGGCTTTGCACTGGTTTCTACCATATTCGCAAACTTGGGCCAATATTGGCGGCAAGAGTTGATCCAATATTCGAATCTAGGGACAATATTGGCGGCAAGAGTTGATCCAATATTCAGCCAATTGTCAGTTTTTGCAATTATACTTTTCTAATATTGGAATCTTGGGCCAATATTGGCACAATCTGGGCTTCGGACTAGTTTCTACGATACTCGCAACATTTGGTCAATATTGACGGCAAGAGTTGGTCCAATATTCGAATTTCGGGACAATATTGGCACAATTCGCAAACTTGGGCCAATATTGGCGGCAAGAGTTGATCCAATATTCAGCCAATCTTCAGTTTTGGCACTTACATTTTTACATTATTGGAATTTAAGGCTAATATTGGCACAATCGGGGCTTCACACTAGTTTCTACAACATTCGCAACCTTGGGCCAATATTGGCGAAGCATTTTCCCCCTGTTAACGCACAATGAAATGAAATATATACACCTAAAATTATCCTCTGTTATCATATCAATTTGAAAGTTGACCGAAAATTATGAAAATACACACGCATTTATTTGCAAAGGGTTGGGGGTTAAAAGTTCTCCACATCTATAATACACTACCATATACAATCTCATTTCTCGAGAGTTAGTAGTATAGCGCACATTTTGCCAGGCTTGTGGTCGCTTTGTGCATATACGTGGATGTTGAGTGAACTAGAGACACGTCAAGCCTCCGAACCTAGTAATGAGGTTACTGGAACGTTCTGCAATTAATTTGCTCCCAAATTGCTTATGCTTTACAAATAATTATTATCTTGCTTCAAACAAAAGTACTTCGAGCGATAATTATATTGCCGTTTACGATTATTTTCTAACAAAAGATTTTCAAATTGAAAACGAAATTTATAATCGCAAACAAATCACTATACAAAATATTCATATATTATAAAATGAAACGAACTTTGTAAAAATATGATAATAATTTGGGGAAATTTGATGAATATAAAATCGAAGTTAAAGTGAAATATTGGAATATTATTAAATTTCTCATTCATGAGAAATTATAATACGAAAAAATAGTCGAGAGAGAGAGAGAGAAAGGATTTTAACTTTTCGTCAGGAATCTTCTTTATTATTCTAATCCTATGAAAATTGAGTGCGATCGTCGATTGGAAAAAGAACGTCGAACTGAATTACGACATCGACGATAATTGCGTTTGTAATCGAGAATCCATTGGGACGAGAGCACGGGGACAATCCACTTTTTTCACTCGTCTTCGGGGGCAAAAGACATACTTCATTGCACATCGCGAGTTTGACATTTCTCAACCTTAAAAAAAAATAATCGTCCACTATATCACAAATTTCCGAATATTCCCTTTTCTTTTTAAATGTTTACCATAAAACTGTGTCAGTAAAATGTAATCTTAACAGTAAAACCCATTTTTAAAATCAACTTTAAATTAAAAATATTGTAAAATAATAATTACAAAATAATAATTGTAAAATAATAATTACAAAATAATAATTGTAAAATAAGAATTACAAATTAATACCGTCAGCGTTAAATCTATTTTTTACAATGCAATCACAAACGAAAAGTGACATCAATAATTTCATTCTGTTTAAACTGATAAATCAGCGAAACTATTACGGGACGAAAATTAAAATAGACTCCAAGGAATAAATAATTTTATTTTCAAAATAAAATTCCTCCTCCTATTTTTTTTCTGTATTTTCTGACAACTATAATTAATTTCCCTTTTATTTCCGTTAAGATTTATTTTCCAACAGGTGAGTGGTCACATACCGGTATTTAGAATTTAATTTTCAAGTAGCTTCATACTTTTCATAGCAAATAAAAATATATTATAAGAGAGAGAGAGAGAGAGAGAGAAAACAAAAAAAAACCCTTTAATGTAATGCCAAGTTGTAAACGAAGTCGAACAAAGTTGGAATTTCATTACTCCAAATAGAGATGAAGTTGGATCTTTATCAGAGAACGGTATTTCAGTCATAAAACTAGACGTCAAGAGTATTTCCCAAGTATTTCAGTAATATAGTGATCACAATAACGCAATATACACAAATCATAACGATGAACACAAAGACGATAATAAGTAAACCCAACAATAATAATACAGACAATATGGCGGTCAATCCAGAACGGATTTTAATTCTATTCCAGATTATATCATATTTTCTATTTAAATAAATCAATATCTATAATCAATAAACAAACAAATTCAGTCCAAGTTTTTGAGAAATAAATTTAATTGCAAAAAAACACAACTTCTTTACTTTTAACTCAAATTTTTCATTTTAATTCAATCTAATCCATTTTCAACTTACTTCAAAACTTCCCTAATGGATGCAAAGAAGAAACAAAAAATATTGTCTATAAATCGAAAATTTAAAAAAAGTTGTTATAAATTAAATTTTCATTTGGAATTTGTTTGTAAATATCTATAAACAAATTCAGTTCAAGTTTTAGATTTTTAGCAAAATTCAAGAACTGTTTGGAAATTGAGAGAAAACTAACCTCAAAATTTTTAGAAACACTTGAAAAAACCGGTTTTGGAAAACGTTGATAAAAAAATTAATAATCAAACACTATTTATCTATTCGTAATAAATTAGTGTCTTCTTATTTACAAATAGTAAATTCGTTTCTCACAGAACAGTAAAACAATCAGAACAATCAAAACAATCGAAAACGGAAAGAAAAACTAAAATGGATAAAATGGAATTTAAATTTAGATTAAAATTCAAGTAATTCGTTTTTGAGAGAAAATTATATTGACGTTAGAAAAAAAAGGACGAACCTTAAAATACAGCAATTATGACCGTTCCCCTTTGCTCCAACTGACGTATATCCAAATATAATCCAATTATCCAAGTGGTAGGCACTAATTATTCACTCAGTATCACTTTGTAATAAACCACTCTTTTTAAAACACTTGTGAGATCATCATAAACGAATCTTTAACTCGAGATCTCATCACACATCAACGTCTCCTCCACTACTGCGAATAATACTGAAACCCACAAGAAAACCGGTTGGGAAAAGCAACCTCGGTCCTTCCGCCGGAAAGTGAGCGCAAAGCGACGCGTATTTCTTTCTTTTTCAAAAAACAAGGAAAAAAAACAAACGACACGATTTTAAAATCACACAACGATTTAAAATCCAAATGAACTTTTTTTTTCCTGAAACACTGATTGAATTTTTTTTTCTCTTTTTTTTACCTCTTTTCGTTTGAATGCGTTACGTAAAAGTACCCGACGGTCAATCTGTGAAGCGCGTTCTTGGCGTAACGCGCTCTGTGAGTCGTATCAGGCACCGAAGCCAAGGACACGAGCCGGGTTAACCTACTTTTCACCGCGGACACACTTAGACCAACTCTCTTTGCACCACAGGTGTGCACCGCCGACGATGAATATCGGCGCACCCTGGCGAAAGTAGCCAAACGTTTTTTCTTTATATCCAGAGAGAGAAAAAACAAACACCACTTTTCACGCACACGATCTTCAAAAAAAAAAAAAAACAGAAAACACTCACTTTTCTCACGTTTACTAAATACTTTTTACTTTCCTTTTTTTTTTTTTCTTTTAACAAAATAGAAAGGGCCGACGACTTTCGATTAATTTCCTTGGGAGTTGCGCGCCGATGATTGAGGGAACGCACTGGGAACAACAATCGGGAAGGAAAACAGAGTTGAGCGCGGAACAAAGAAACGACCTTTCGCCTCGAGAGGTCCGACTTTAACTGAAGAGAGCCGCAAGCGCGCGCGCCAACATCCCCTCCCTGCTCGCACACAGAAACTGTTCCTCTCCCCCCTCTCGCCCCCTTGCCTTTCTCTTCACCGCGCGCCGGGAAACTTTCCGCACCGAGGTCATTTATCGGAAAGCCCCTGAAAACGCATTGCTCACCGGCCCGTCACTGATTCCCTGCTTTATACGGCTCAAGATTTTTTTACGAAAAAATTTTCTCTTCACGTTTTAATCGAATGATTTTCATTTATTTCACAAAAACAGAGGGAAAAAACATTTTTCATGTTGTTCTTTAATTTGGTTTTAAATTTTATCATTTGGTTGTTCTTTTTCCTTTTCCGTTTCATGACATTTTCTTATGTGTCTGTTGTAATTAATTTTTGAATTATTTATCATCATCATCAATTGAAATGGAATTTATTTGTCATAAAAATCACTTGGGATGAAAATTATACAATTTGCACTTGAAATCGAACTTATTTGACATAATCACGCACTTGAGATGTTTGAGATAAATAGCATTTGGCATTCAAAGCAAAAATGAGATAATGCGTGATTTTGGAGAATTTTATGTCTCACTTGACATAAAGTCACTTGTCACTGATATTTCACTTGACAAGACCTATTTGACATAGCATTTGACATATGATATTTACATTTGACATATAAGTTTCACTTGACATTAAAACTCACTTAAAATAAATGTAATATACATAAATATCACTTGACATAAAATTTACTGGACCTAAAGTCACTTGTCACTAATAATTTCACTTGACATAAAATTCATTAACGTAAATTTCACTTGGCATAATACTCACTTGAAATAAATTTCACTTTAAGTTTCATTTGACATAATACTCGCTATATATTTCACTTGAAATAAGAATCACTTAATAAAAAACTTACTTAACATAAATTTCACTTGGCATAATATTCACTTGCAATGAATTTCACTTGGTATAAGTTTCATTTGACGTAAAGATCACTTAATAGTTAATATATACAATATCTTTCGATAACTCATTTGCTATATATTTCACTTGATACAAAACTCACTTAAAATAAATTTCACTTGGCATAATACTCACTTGCAATAAATTCCACTTTGTATAAGTTTCATTTGACATAGTTTCATTTGTCATAAATTTATATCTTTCGACATAAAACAGTGCTTTAAATTTCATTTGGCAAAACACTCACTTGATATAAAACTCACTTAACATAAATTTCACTTGGTATAAGTTTCATTTGACATAATAAACAACACTTAATACATACAATATCTTTCGATATAAAGCTCATTTGCTATATATTTCACTTGAAATAAGAATCACTTTATACACAACTCACTTAATATAAATTTCACTTGGCATAATACTCACTTGGTATAAGTTTCATTTGACATAAACATCAATTAATACATACATCTTTCGATATAAAACACATTTGATTTAAATTTCACTTGACATAACACTCACTTGATATAAAACTCACTTAACATAAATTTCACTTGGCATAATACTCACTTGGCATAAACATCAATTAATACATACATCTTTCGATATAAAACACATTTGGTTTAAATTTCACTTGACATAACACTCATTTAACATAAATTTCACTTGGCATAATAGTCACTTGGCATAAACATAAATTAATACATACATCTTTCGATATAAAACACATTTGATTCAAATTTCACTTGACATAACACTCACTTGATATAAAATTCACTTAAAATAGATTTCACTTGGCATAATACTCACTTGGCATAAACATCAATTAATACATACATCTTTCGATATAAAACACATTTGATCTAAATTTCATTTGACATAACACTCACTTGATATAATTCTCACTTGAAATAAATAGGCAAATAATAATAATAATAATAATAAATAATAATAAATAAATTGTCAAAAGAAAAGATTTTTAATTTTTATAAAAATAATAGGGTAAATTTAGATATTGATAATATTGATTGATTATCTCATTTAACACAAAACAAAGCAAATCATAAGCAAATATTTTAACTGTTTAATAAAATGGATTATAGAAAATTTATATCTCAATTAAGTGTAATTGAATCGAAAAATTCAAAGCATTTTCCTGAACGGTAATTTTTTCTATCGAATTAATTAAAAAAAAAAAGCTCTATCATGTCAGAGGAAAAGCAAAGAAGTTCAATGAAAAATTCATTTCTCGTTTGAACGACTCCTTCATTGCGGACTTTTTAAAATATTGATTTAACCAAGAATAATCATGTTCTTTAAAAAAAAAAAAATATATATATATAT
>JUFY01022400.1:0-12812 GCA_001855655.1 Leptopilina clavipes
TTTTTAAATATATATATCTTCATTCGATTAAGTATTCTGTGGGAAAATTTCCGAACGGTTTGAAAATGGCTAATGGGATTTTTTTGCCATTACAGTAGATTAAAAGTTTCCTTTTTTTAAGGAAAAAAGTGGTCACGAGTTGGAATTATCGTTATACACTTTGAAAGCCCTTTAGCAACTTATTCCAGACATTCTGTTCCTTTTTAATCTTTTTTGTTTTTTTTGTTTTTTTTGTTTTGTTTTTTTTTATTCTCTTTTTACTAGCGAGAATGCAAAAAGGAATAGGAAAATCGTAAAGCATAGAACAAGGTTGTGTGCTGATATAAAAAGAATAGAGAGAGAGAGAGAGAGAGAGAGAGAACCACGACCCCAGTCGTCTCGAAATTGTAGAGAATCGATTCTTTGTTTCCCCGAGCGAGTTAGAGAGACCATAAAGAAAACCGAGGAGAGCTACTTTTGAGCAAACTTGAGAAAGAATTCGCCCCAAGTTTCCTATCTTCACATTACAATTTGAAATATGCGACCAGTTATTGCTTCTCTTAAATATATATCAAATTTATATTAAATTTCGCCAGTAATTCTCAATTTTTTCCTACTTTTTTTCATTTCTTAATTCTCTCCCCGTGAATTTTGAATACGACAAATTTTCTATTTAATTAAATTCAATTAATCACTTTCGGCAAAAAAAAGAAATAATCTCTACATTGAAAAATTGATACGTTAAATATTAAAAAATTTTCTATTCGAAAAATTACGTTTTCGATTTTAATTAATTAATTAAATTTAATTAATTGAAATTCATCACAATTGATTAAATTTGATTTAAATTTTTCAACTTGTTTTTAAATATTTTTAAATAGTTATGAAATATTGGTTTTGATTAATTAATTAAATTTTTGTTTATAACTATTTAAAAACAAATCGAAAAATTTAATCCAAGGAAAAGTTAAATAATAAAAATAATAATTACGTACAATTGTCATTATTAATTAATTTAATTGATACAGATAAATAATTACTATATTTTCATTGATTTATTAAATTATTTTAATATAATTAATTTAGTCAATAATTATTACATTTAAAAAATTTTACATAATCTTTCATATTGAAAAACAACTATTCGTGGGGGGGGGGGAAATACTGAATTGCTCATGGTTCATTACACACGTGTCGTAAAGTGAAAAACTCGCGTGAAAGACACACCGACTATATTGCCTTTTTTTATGAACCATAAATTGAAAATGGAAATCTATTCGTATTGATATAACAGTTTGCATCATTTAATATCATATTCAATTAATTTGAAATGTCTCTTTAAAATTTTATTTAAAAGCTTTCTCACTTAATGCAAGTGCTATTCAAGCTCGATAGAAAAAAAATTTTTTTTTTTAATTTTCTAAAGACAAATTATAAAAATTTATTTTATCACAGGCCCTTTAAATAAACAAAGAGTTAATAAAATTTGGTGAAAAAAAATTTATGGCATATAAATAGTAAATAAAGCAAAATAGTAAATATTTAAGAAATCATAGACTTGATAAAAATTGTCATTCGCTATAAAAATATTCTTTATATAGAAAAAAAATTGTTTTTGTTTTTGATTAAAGATTTGAATTTTTTTATTATTGATTTATTATTATTTATTATTATTTATTATATAAATAATTTTGTTTAATATTAAATAAAAAAACAAAGGAAAAATTGCTGTGCGAAAAATAAAAGGCATTGGAAAGGAAAAAAAAAATAAAAAGTTGAATTCAGAAACAACAGTGTTAATAAAATTTCAAGGTTGTTTTTTTTCGATACAGTTTTACAACTGTAATAGGGAGACCTTGAAAAATAATAATTGTTTAATACCTGTTACGTAAATCTCTTGGAAAGATCTTCTTTCCTAGGAATTTGAAATCGCGATCTGACAGTTTTCACTTGGAACAAAGTTATAATGTAAATGTGGAACAAGCGTGCTCACATCCCGGAAGACATCTTTTTAATGCATCTACAAGGACGTTCCGAGTACATCGCCTTATTACTTATACTCGCGAGACATATTTTTAGAATCTCTTTGACTTTTTCAAAAAAAAAAATTAATAATTTCTTTAAAGAGAAAATAAAAAATTAATAATTTTTTTCCAAGTAAATTAATTTTTACAAAAAATTACTTTTAATCGTTGAATATTTTCGTATATTTTGGAATTAAAAACTTTTGTTACCTTAAAAAGTGATGGAAAATTATTTTAAATGGTAAAATTTAACAATCGATTTGTTTTTAATTACATTTTTCGTCCATTTATTGTATTTATTTTTAAATGAATTTATATTTTCACATATCATATTTAATTGGGAAATTTAATTTTCATTTATTACTAAAGAAGAAAAGATTAATTCAATAAAATTTAATTTGGAATTTTTCTATTTCATTTAAATATTTAAAACCAAAATATAAAATAATTAATTTTTTCCAATTTTGAAATAAAATGTTTATTAAAAATTTTAATTTAAATTTTTTAAATTTAAATTTAGAAGTTACAAACTGAAACAAAAGTGTTTTTCCAAAAAGGGGGGAAGAAGGTGTACTACCTTCTCTGAAATCCCCTTCCCTTCGTAGTGAAACAATAAGATTAAACGCCTACGGGTCATTGACCCTGTCAACACATTTGTTCCTTTCCACTAAAATTAAAGAAAAGTAAATCACATGACCTTCAACGGAAGGTTAAACAAACGAAATACAATTATTTAAACGCAAGCTAAAGAAAAAAAAAGAAAGAAAATAAGAAAATAAACAAAATTTTCAGTCATTAACAATATTCGAATTCAAAATTTTTAATGTTAATTATAAAATATTGTAAATCGAAAGAAAAATTTGCAAATTATTCTTCAAGCTATTAATTTTTTTTAGTATTTTTTGCCAGCCAAGATTGGCCCAATAGTCAGCCAAGTTTGGAAACAAATGTTGGATTAATCTTAGTTGCCAATATTAGTAATAATATTTAATGATGAAATAAAAAATTTTTTTTTTAATTTTTAATGTTTCTTTGTAAAA
This sequence comes from Leptopilina clavipes, assembly GCA_001855655.1. Taxonomy (NCBI): domain Eukaryota; kingdom Metazoa; phylum Arthropoda; class Insecta; order Hymenoptera; family Figitidae; genus Leptopilina; species Leptopilina clavipes. The sequence continues at coordinate 3,044 of JUFY01022400.1, forward strand.
TTGTATAAAATTTTAAAGAAAAATTTGCAAATAATTCTCCAAATGTGTTATCAGTTACGTCATTTTTAATAAACTGGTTACATGTGACGATGTATTATAAGCTTTTTGTTTTTCAAATGAATTTTCATTGGCGACAACTCGCGAGTTCTTCACTTTAACAACCAGGGTCAATGATGGAACTTTTTTTCTCCCTCTCTCTCTCCCTCTTCTCTATATACTTTATACATAAACGATGTTTAAAAGTTTATTGATTTTGCTTCGAAAGAATAATTAAAAGCGAGAAACGATTGTGACAATTGAAACTGCGAAATAAATTTGTTTATTGGAGATTAACGTTCTCGTTGTAGGAGATATACTGTTCTCCTTGACAAGTCGAGGACTCGGATCCTTGAACTAGAGTAGTTCAATTATTGAAAAGCGAAGGCATGCCCCGACTCGTGACGCGCGATAAATCGACACTCAAACGAATGCTTTGGACATACGTGCGAGGCAAATGTATAACGCTTACAAGAGAGTGCTTAAAGTTTGACACTGTGTGTTTGAGTGTTTATACGATGATCACCGATTCGGAATATGTGTTGTTTAATGTATTAGATATTTGGACGCATTTTTTTTTCATAGAGAAGAAAATAAATCAATCTTTTTCGATTGTTTGAAATACGTAAAAATTCACCGTTAAGAAAATAGTACAATTTCGGTTAATTTAGTGATGGCCAATATTGGGCCAGTTTTGCTACAATTGTATGTATGTGTTGATGTTATTGTTTATTGTTTATATGCGTTATAGTTATTTTATTGACAAGAGTCCAATATTCGCCCAAGTTAGTAGGAAATGACACCCAAGATTGGCCCAATAGTCAGCCAGGTTTGGCATATAAAATGCCGCAAATGATGAAAGATTGACACAGGCACTACGGATTGGTTCAATATTTCCTCAACTTTAGTAAAAAATACTCTAAAAAATAAGTTTCCACTGCCAGCCAAGATTGGCCCAATAGTCAGCCAAGTTTGGAAACAAATGTTGGATTAATCTTGGTTGCCAATGTCAGTAAAATTTGCAATTCCAGTTGTTGAACTAGGATATTAGATTGGTTTAATATTTAGAACCAATATTTCGGTTCTTTGATAACGTAACTAGGGCTAATCTTGGTTCAATCTTGGCTGTCATTTTAAATTTGACACTGTCGCATTGGTTGACAATATTTGACTAACTGGATCAATTTTCTTCTAAACCTGTGCAAAATTAGTCAACTTGGCACAAATCTGGTTGAAACAGGGAACTCTAATCCGGCTGAAACCTGGCTTATTTCTATTTTTTCCATCTCCACTTAAAAATTCTACACATCCTACATTTTTTGCCGTTTAAGAAAACTATTTTCAGACGTGAGAAAAAATCTTTTATTACATTCAGAAACTATTTATAGATTTTTTTATTTATTTTTTATATTCACCCTATTTTTTCTTTATCATCCCACGCGATATTGAAGTGTTTTTAATTATAAATAAACGCAGTTAGTAATTAATTTTAACTGGAGTGTTTTAATTGATTCGATATATATATATTAATTTCGATTGATTGTTTCCGATTATTTTCAAAAAACATTTTTCAATTAATTATTTAGTTTCAATTGTTTCACTTAATTGGGTTAAAAATTAATTGACTTTGTTCTCCCCGGTAAAATATTTATATTTCAAAAACAAAAAGCACTATTTGTGCGGTTTTTGTATTTTATAATTCACTTGCTGAAGATCAGAAAAAAAAAATTCTCGTATAATATTTACAGGTCACATGATTTCAATGAGTGCATTGTTGTTGTTTTTTTTTTGTCTACAAGAAGCAATATTTTCAATGACTTTCAATTTTTCATTCATCTGTAAACTATCAATGTGAATAAATAAATTATTGTATAAATAACAATAAATAATTTTTCATATATATATATTTTTTTTATAATTGAATAAAAATTATTGAAATAAATTTTTTATTATAATTTCGTATTTTTGTTTATTTGCATAAATAACAATAAATAATTTTTCAGACATTTTTTTTTATAATTGAAAAAAGAAATTATTAAAATAATTTTTTTTTATTATAATTTCGTATTTTTGTTTGTCTTGTTGGAAAAAGAATTTTTTTGTGAATATTTTGTCATAATATTTATCATGACATTTTTTTGTTTGTTGCAGATAATTGAAGTTTAAATTATTCACGACATTATCCGTCCTCATGGATTCACGAAATTTGGAACCTGCATTTTCGTGTTCAGTTCGCAGCAAAATTACATTTAGGTAGGACAGACTTTTTATATTTGTTATTATTTTATTTTTAAATATATTTGTCATTTTCTGTCTTTTTATGGTCAAGAAATTATATAATAATAATAATAATAATAAAATTAAACAATAATTAAAATTATTTTCTTGATTATAAAGTAAAAAAGGTTGGGTCCTATTTTCAGCCCCGATAGAGCCAAGTTAGGCCCAATTTGTAAATTTATGATTAAGAAATAATTAAATTAAATAATAATTAACATTATTTTCTTGACTATAAAAAATCGAAAAGGTACAAATTGGGCCTGACTTGGCCCTATCAGGGTTAAAAAGGGACCCAACCTGGCCCAGACTGGGGCCCGGTCAAATAATATTTTAAAATTAGTAAATTTAATAAAAAATAGAAAAAAAATACAATGGAAGAGTTAAATACAGATATAATATTGTGTAAAATACAATTAGAAAAAGTAGAAAAGGTAAAAAAGAATTTGTAATTAAATAAATACAATATTTATAAATAATTAAAGTTTTCTTGTTTCAATAAGAAAACTGCGACTCATCTCTTTGTGTATGAGGAAAAAAAAACTTTATTTGCACTTTCACTATTTATAATCAATATTTACTATCAGTATTTATCATCAAAGGTTAAGGCAAATGACTACCAAGCACAGAGTATAGAGTGAAAAATATATTTTATAAAATTTTGTTTTATTATTCTATAATCCTAAAAATTGAAACGAAATATTTCTCGATGTGTATAAATTTATATATATATGTATATATATCTTTTGGAAAATGCTGTGTGAGAATAACAAGAGGTATTTAAAATCGATTTTATGATTACAGTCATTATTTACTCCTGAGAGATCTCGTCCTCGATTTCAAGTTTAACAATATATTCTTCTTATTAAATTTAACCTTTAAAATTTAAAGTCTAACCTTTATGAAATTCGCGTGACAAATTATTGTCGGGGACGTTTAGTTGCGTGCAAAATTATTTTACCGAAAAAAGAAAAAAAAAAAATTCTGTTCTTTTGTCTAATGTTTTTTTTTTTAATTTTAATAATACGTTTATCAAAATTTCACGAGATTATCGCTTGTACTTTCGCGCATACACGAAATTCTGCTACAAACACTCACTTTAATTTATTGTCTACTCGTTATCGTCTCATTAAAAATGTACACTGAATCATCAAATATATATATGTATATATGACAAAATATGCAAAAATTATGTAATCATCATATTGTTTTTCTGAGCTTTACAGAAAAACAATGGGATAGTTGAAAAAATTAAAGAAAAAAAAGATGCGAGAATGTTTTTTTTTTTTTTAATTGATTTTTAAATTAAAAATTGCTGCTAGTGTAAAATTTTTCAACCCCGTTTCAACCAGATTAGGGCTTGGTTAAAAAAAATTGAGTCTTTACTCAAAATTGGATTTTATTTCTTTTTTTACTTGACGCTCGTTTTCTATTTGAAATGTAAGATTGTATCGTCTAGACTTCTTTTTTCACATTCAAAGTAAATTTTATTCGTTATGACGCCTTTTTCAATTGAAAATTTGATCTTTTGCCTTACTTGACGTCATTTTGCTAGTTGAGAAAAGATGAAGAAGAGAAAAAAACTCGTAACGGATGATTTTTTTTATTTTTAAGATTAAATGTATCCAATGAGACGTGTTTTTCTACTTTAAATTAAAGACTTTTTAATTCGACGTCCTTTCTCGATTTATTACTTTATTATTTATAATTTATAATTATTAATTAAATATAGGTATTAATTTTATTTTTATTAATTTATTTCGATTTAAAAATTTTTTTTAAATAGAGAAAGTTTTTTTAAATAGATATATAAAGACAATTATAATGTGCATAACACTTACAAATTGGAAAATAGAAAATAAATTTTTCACCCGCATTGGGAATTGAACCTTGTATCTTAGAGACACAAAGTCAAGAAAGTTACCACTCGGCCACTTTGACACTTTTTGAATAGCATTTCTTCAAATCTCAATAGCGCAATTTTATATTTTTTTTTCGTGTTTCCCAACATTAAATTATATAAAGAACTATTAAACAATTTATTATTAACATTTTTCAGTGAAAAACTTCTAAAAAAAAAATAGTTAATTCTAGATTTATTTTATTAGATTTTTATTTATTTAAATTTATTTAATTATTTAATTGAAATAAATTTTAAATTAACTTTTAATTATAGTTTATTTTATTTATTTAATTTTATTTGTTTAATTATTAGAAAAAGAATGTTAAATAATTTTTTCTGCATTGATGAATTGATTAGTGACATTTCGTCTGACAAAACAATTGTATTTTCTACTTAAAATCAACAGAATGGCATGACCTTCAAATGTGAAACTTATTTCGCTACTTAACGGACGTATAATATCGTTATGATTAAATAATAAACACGTTTGTTCATAAAGTTCATAATTATAAATGAAAAAGGAGTAGAGAGATTTAATATTTTTATGTAATAGTATAAAAAATATAAATAAATATAAATAAAAAGTAAAAGTATAATTAAATAATTAAGTAATAATAATAGATTGTAAGTATATTTAAATTATAATAATATATTATTATTAATTAATATTTATTTTTTTATTTATTTATTTCAGTTATTTATTTTATTTTCTCATCTTTTTTTTTTGTTAATTTTCCACGTTGTTAACGAGAGGGAGAAAAATTGTAGGCGTTTTAGTATTGATTAAAATACTTGCAGTCCTGACACGTTTATTGCTACACGGTCAGCAATATGACCGTGACAATGAACTGCATCTAGGCTAGGTAATGACACGTTATTTATCCTGTGCTGAGCTTCAAGTCTCACTAATTGCACTCTGTCTTTTTAGTCTTTAAATTATCCCGCACAGTTTTAATCACTGTCGTTTTTGACTTTCTTTTTTTCATTTCTATCTTTCTTTTTCTTTTTTTCCCCCCTTTTCTTTCTTACCATAATCGTCGCTTCATTTTCATTGCTGCTCGTATTCATGATGAAATAATTCACGCTTTTAAATCTCTCACGGTCATTAATTATACTGATTATTTATTAAAATTCCAATATTCAGGAAATTTATCATATTTCACGCATCACAATATAATTAGTAATAAGTTGTTTACGATAATCAATAATATACAACTGACAAAATGTCGTTTCGATAATTTATTATATAAATAAAGGTAAATAATTTACGTTTCATTTGTTTTTTTAATTCAATGGTAAAAAGTAGTAAGTAATTTATAGTAAAAAATAATAATTTGCTCAATTTTAGTAAAAAATACTCTAAAGGAGAAGTTTATACTGCGAACCAAGATTGGCCCAATAGTCAGCCAAGTTCAAAGACAAAGGCAAAAACTGACAGATTAACATTAGCTCTCAAGATAAGTCCATCAATTTTTTTCCAACTTGACTGGAATATGATGATAATTGCAGATTAAAACAGCCAGCCGAGATTGGCCCAATATTCGGCCAAGTTTGGCAGAAAATGTTGGATTAATCTTGGTTGCCAATATTAGTCAAATTGCAATTCTAGTTGTCGAACTAGGATATAAGATTGGCTTGATATTTAGAACCAAAATTTCTGTTCTTTGATAACGTAACTAGGGCTAATCTTGGTTCAATCTTGGCTGTCATTTTAAATTTGACTGTCGCATTGGTTGACAATATTTGACTTACTGGATCAATTTTCTTCTAATTCTGTGCAAAAATTGGCCAACTTGGCCCAAATCTGGTTGAAACAGGGAACTTTGATCTGGCTGAAACTTGGCTTATTCCTATTTTTTCCTAAATTTCGAATAAATTTTTTACCTTTTAAGAAGTACATTTTTGTTTTTACATTTTTGTTATTTATTGATATTTTTAATGCACACGAATTAAAGTAAAGTGAGGATAATTGCGTCAAACAAGGGATTATTTTAGATTGCATAAGCGTTGAAAAAAATTATAAAAAAAAAATATAATGGGCTTTTGAATTGCACTTAGTGTAAAACTGATTTTTACCCTTTTTGAGGTAGGATATTAGCAAAGGTTGAAACTCTTAGGGATAAATGAACAGTGCTCTCTGGATTGCATTTATGGTTAACAAAGAGCATCCTGTACCATGGTTTTCAACGACCACGGCATATACATATATATATGCCGTGGGAATAATCCGCTGAGCCACGGACGGCAATTAAATTTCGTGCCGCTAACTGCGATTATAGATCACGCTTTACTCGGATGTGTTGCCTCAATCCAATAGAGCCACAATCCCAAATTATTCGCATAATTTCATAATCCGCTTTTGAATATTCCATACTTCATAAAGAAATTTTACTATTTTTTTTTAATGAGACTCGCGACATAAATGGTAACAAGTTTTGGCAGAGAGATAAAGTTTCTTGAGCCAAAAAAAACCTCAAATTTAGGTCAAAAGTCGAATCTAACCATAAAATTTGGTTAATTAGGCGGTCAAGATGCAAACAAACATCTAAATCAGGTCAAAAGTCAACTTATAAAGTAGGTCAATGGTCAGCTTTGAATTTAGGTCAAAAGTCGAACCTAATCATACAATTTGGTCAATTAGAAGGTCAAAAGGTGAACAAACTTAAAAATTAGGTCAAAAGGCGAGCCTAATCACAAAAAATTGTGTCAATTTGCAGGTCAAGAGGCAAACAAACTTCTAAATTAGGTCAAAAGTCAACTTATAAAGTAGGTCAAAGGTCAGCTTTGAATTTAGGTCAAAAGTCGAACCTAATCATACAATTTGGTCAATTAGAAGGTCAAAAGGTGAACAAACTTAAAAATTAGGTCAAAAGTCAAGTCTAATCACATAAAATTTGGTCAATTTGCAGGTCAAGAGGCAAACAAACTTCTAAATTAGGTCAAAACTCAACTTCGAATTTTGGTAAAAATTCGAAGGTCAAGAAGGGGAAATAGTTTTAAAATTTGGGTCAAAGGCGCAGGTCAATTGATGATAATAATCTAGATTGAAATTTACAGGTCAAAAGGCGAATAAAGGAAAAAAAAAAATTTAAATACATGACTTTTTATTTTTCATTGCTGAACAAATTTTTCATACCTTTTTCTTCTTATATATTGAAATATTCTTTGTATTCTATACTTTTATCCCTGGGATTTTTAAGATAATTCATTTCACTTGCAAATATTTTTCTTCATCTTCTTGCTGAAGTAACTTTTTGACCTTACCATTTATCATACACTATAAACTTGTCTGACACTCCTTGGCAGAAATTTTCAAAAAATAGAAAAAGAAATAAAAACGGCACTTGTGAAAGTTTCTCTCGACACAAAAATGCTTTATAAATATTTAACGGACTATATCCAATTTTAAGTGATTTCTTTTTTGTTTTGAAAAAAAGTGTATAATTTTTATATAAATTAAACCAGAATTTGTGTCTACTTTTAAATTTTAATAATTTAATCATTTTGAGTGAATATATAATATTAAATTTCAGCAATTAAATAATTAAGAACAATTATCAATAATAATATTATAATTCGCTAATAATTTTTATTAATATTTTATACAATAATTTATATATTATATTAAATAATTTTTTAAAAAGTTAAATGTAAAATATTATGTTTATTGATATTAATTTTCATAATTTACAATTTAAATCTGAATTAATGGAAAATAAATAATGTTTAAAAAGTTTGTCGTAGTTCGAGTCTGGCAATGAATTAACAGAAAGGTCGTATACATATTTTGTTTTTACATCATCTGCAGAACATAAAAAAATTACCGCGAAGTGCAACGAAAGTGTATTGCTTTTTTATCATGCAACGCGCGTGCATTGAGAAAAGTTCTCGATGTACCGTTTCTGCGGTTGAAACTTAATTTTCATTTATATTCACCAATGTACTCTCTATAAAATCTTTTTTTTTCATTCAACAATTTATTAGACATTTTTAATCCTTTGGAATTGGTCTTATTTTTGAATTTTCACTTTTTGGAAAACCTGTAAATTGTTTTTTTTTTTTAACTTTCAGGTCAATAAATAATAAAAAATTAGAAAAATTAATTTAAAATTTAATTGTAAAAATGATCGGGTTAATTAAAAAAAATTAAATAGCAAAAAACATGAGGTAAAATTGTTTTTAAAGCATTAGAGTTGAATGCAAAGTTTGTGCATATGTAAAATTTGAAATTAAATCGCAAATCAGAAAACGTCCTTTTCATGGAACTGTTGTCTCTCATAAAGTCAAACACATGAACGCATTCACGTATATATATATATATGCATACAGTGAACTACTGAGACCGTTCTGTTTGCTTTTAAGCTTTCAACTGGTAAACCAACGAGAACCTCCTCGTTACGGCAGAGCAAATAAACAATTACCACAGGCTCATTACAACGAGGTTATATAGTTTAATGAAAACTCTCTGCTCTATAAATCGCACTAGGTGATTGACGGTATAAATAATTGTTCTCCCCCAACACGAGGTTTTGTAGACTTTTTGAATTATATGCCACTAGCACGCTTTGATAAATGAAATGTATTATTTTCATGATGCCTTTTACCTCATGAATAACGACTTTTCTGTACCAGTCAGCTTCCAAACTATTTTTAAAACGAATAGAGAGACTCCTCTTCAACTAATATATATTACAAAAAAAATATATATATTTCTTTTATTATTTGTGGCCTTTGCTACTTTATATATTTCAAAAAAGAGAAAAATTGTTTTTTTCAAATTTAAAGTCAATTTTAGAGGGGAAAAAAATGATAATAATTATTGAAATTAAATGGGAAAAATACGATTGATGTGAGATTGGACCAATCTTGTGAAACATTGTACCAATATTGTCCTGAGGCTGTAAATATGGAAACAAATACCAAGACTCAAATTTAAATATTTTAATAGGTAATATTAGTCCAAGAGTTATTTTTATTTAGTTATCTGTCAACTTTCTTATGTATTTGAATTTCGCGCCAATATAATTAGTATAATTCTTCAAATATCTGCCAGATGGCTACAAAACTCCTTGCTCATAATCGAGATAAATTGGACGAGATATAAAAGTCAGTGACTCGTCGAGATTATATTTATTATTCTTCAATTTAGTTATATAATTAATAATAATATTAATAATAAGAAGTATTATCTATTGACAAAGTCAATAATACGAAAATAAACTTTGAAGAGCAAATTTTTTTTATCTTCGATTTTTCTATTGACCCCAGAAAAAGTCCTTGTGAAACGGGTGATTATCTATTCGCTTCCGTCAGGGGAAGTGTCCTCCTACTACTGGATACACAACCAACCAGAGGCCCGGACTTGAGCGCTGGAGCGTAGGGTCCCCAGCGGGAGGGCCTAATCACTAAACCCTCATTAAGTAATTTTATAAAATAATTATATTAATATTATTCAGTTTGAGACAGGTTCAGACTTGCAAAATAATACAATAGATCTTGTAATAAAAGAGAACCAATTAGTAAAATTCTGAAGAATTTGTTATGGTAATAAAA
>JUFY01022401.1:8632-46313 GCA_001855655.1 Leptopilina clavipes
GACGATCACTTCTGATTTGACCAGTCAGTGACTAACTGTTGTTTGTCCAGCTGATCGCTAGTGTTTACTGTGTCTCCATCTATCCTCCACTAGGGATTTTATAATGTAGATAATTACATTCTGTACATATAAAGTGTTTTGTGGTTAAATACTGGGCTAAATTTTCTAAATCAAGAATGTATTATTTTGTCAACAAAAAATACAAAAAAATACTAATATATTTTTTATTAATACAAATTAAAATTCAGATTGAATTAAGTCCATTTCCATATTGTATTATTGATTTTGTATTTTGTGAGAAAGAATTAACTCCATAGAAATAAATGCATTTGTATAAAGCATTATTCACTAAATAATTATAATACCCGATGAAAATAAACAGAAATATTACCAACCCGAGGTAAATTGACGTGTTTATATTAATATCTGATGACTTAATAGCACTGTTAATGAATTTTTATTAGCATTCGTTGAAAATTTCATTTATCAGAAAATTATTTACATAGTGACAATTTTTTACTGTTGAAAATATTGAAGGCAATTTAATTTATTATAATCGGTTATAAAGAAAAGTTTCCTCTTTTTCTCACTTGTCGGCAATTTGTTAAAAGATCCTTTTTTTTGCACTACTTTTTTCTTCTCTCTTTTTTCCGAAGGTCGTGACACATTTCATGGCTCGTTTTTTCGATAATAATTTTTAAGGGATAATCACGTTTGACGTTATGGTGCAGTTTCAGAAAGGAGAGGTCGATTAGAAAAAGCTCGTATCGTCCCTTGTATAAGTGTTCCGAGGACATGTATGTGGGATAAATAAAAACGTAAAACTACATTGTGAGGCATAAACTTGATTTTAAAAGAAGGATTAATTTCTCCTTCGGGTCCTAAATTTTCATTTTTTCTTTAAATTCCAATGTTTTTTCTTTTAAATTTTGTTACAGACTGTATTTACATTGCGCATGCTTAACAAGAACGTGTGAGAGTAAGTGAGAAACGTCGATGTTTCTCTGACAGTTATTTATGAAAAATATTACCAAGACTTGGCTGTATATTTTAAAAGGTGGATTAATATTCAAGATGTCGAATATAAAAATGAAAAAACGCAACTATTTACATTTTACGTTTGAAAAAGTTTCTCAAGGAGTTTATCAACAGTTAAGTGTCAGAATCCAAATAAATATTTTCCATCTTTTTCGTCCTTCAATACTCTTCGCCGTCTTCGTTTTCTTGACTTTTCTTCCCGTGACACTCCACACCCACTTCCCCCACTACAAGGCATTTTGAAGATTATTGAATTTCCTGTCATTTCCAGAAGAAATACGCTCTATTTACTTTGGCGGGTGGTTTTACCACCACGGCAGTGTAAGGGAAATAAGAAATGTACGTAATGCCAACGACGTCAACGATGCTCTCCTTCCAGCGTTTCCCTTCCTGCAAAAGATTTTCCACCTTTTCGACCCCCCACCCTATTTTCCCCCCTCTCTCTTCAAACGAACTTCGTCTGCCACACAGGCAGCTTCTTTCATTCGTTGGAAAGTCGACATCCGCCATTGCGCTAACAGAAATAGCAAGAAACGACCTGAGAGGGAAAGGAAAAACCCTTTAGAATCCGATGATTCGACTAATTAGCGGTATTTTAAGAGCCTTTTGTCAACTCCCTGTATTTTATTATTATTATTGTTGCTTTAGTTGTACACTGGGTCTTATAAATGAAAGCGTAAGAGACTTGAAAAGAGCAGGTTCCTTTAGAGGTATTTGTACTTTATGTTGTAAATTTTTCCGAAACGACATTCACGTTTGATAATTAGATTTTAAATTATTTCACTTTTTTTTACTATGCTTGTGAAAATTTAATTTATTTCTTGTTTTATTATTTGACAGATTGAGGTTATGAAACCTACCATTTTGATGACCAACAGTTCAACACAGAATAGATATTCTCAAGTTGGAAGAAGTTTGTCCACAATGTACTTTGTGGATATTATTCCTTGTCATGGCTAATTTCCATAAATTATCGACCTTGTGGGAAGGAAAAAGAATGGAGAATAGTTACTTGTAGTTTATTCCTCTCGGGTTTTGACCTTAGACACCACTGCCAACTGGGGAGCAGTTCGTATGGCAATACGGGCAATCTTCCCTGCTTTTCGCCGCAAGGCTTTTCCACCTTCCATTCTATATCTATACTCCCTCTCGCTTTCCTTTTCCACAAACTAGTTAAATCATTCTTGCCGCGGGCCGACCCTCAGATAGAAAGATTCAGATCACGTATAGAGAATTTATTTGAGGCGCGTATGCGCCCGCCAGAGTTTTCTTAACCAAGTCCGTGGGTGTGATATGCGCCCACTGACCTCCCCCAACTCCAATTCTCTTATTCCTCAGGAGGGTCCTTCACCCCCTTTTTTTGCTACTTTCAAAGTTTTTCTCGCGAAAAGAGAGGCCTTGATGAATTCGAATCTTTATCAGGGAACGTAACTCATAAATATTGCAAACGTACTGGGAAAGTTCGCTAAGTTCCTTTGGAATTATAATTATGAATTTATTTTTCTAGAATGGTTGTAGTTGCAAACTTAGGTGTTGTGAAGAGACCATTAAGTAGCACGCACTTGTTATGGTTCCTTCCTAGGGAATTTTATTTTAAAATTTGTTTGTACCGATTGTGACGCCTCTGGTGAATAAGAAACATTGCGTCTGCTAGTAGTGACGTGACATATCTGCTTTCGTAAAGTAAACAATAAAGGTATGAAGTGTTTAAAGTTCTGTTTAAAGTGTTTTGTGGTTAAATACTGGGCTATATGCAGTATATCACATTCTTATTTTCTAATTTTTCCTTGTCTTTCTACTTCCTCGGTTGTTTTTCCCAAACCAAATACACCACGTTTCTTGGCCGATTGGAAAAAAAACCGATCAATAAAGAATTAGTTTCGTGTACGAAGGGTTTGTTTTTTTTTCCTTGTAGAAAATGGAAGAGGAGGATTTTTTTCCGAGAGGAAAAGAAGCTTTGTTTCTATCCCTTTAACACTGAGTCTACCAGTGTGGTTTTATTTTTACATTGGCTTTGAATCCTTTTTCAAAATCCTCTTAACTTCTCCCTCCATTTTAGTTCTTCAATTCACTGCAATATAGTTACTTCAACTGCATTTAAAAAATACAAAGAGTAAAAAAAATCATTCTCTCCAATCCTGTAATCCCATAATGACACATTTGTTAAAGGATAAATTAAAAATAGAAAATCTGGTTTTTTATTTTTTAATATTTCGAAACAAAAAAAAAACCCTTTAATATTGCAAGTTTTATGGGGCGTTGGTTTTTGTTTATCAGGTAATCAATAAATTCAATAAAATATTTGGAAACCTTCCTCTTTGTAAAATCGGATTTCAATTTGGGTAAAAGCGCTCCGTTAAAGTTTTGTTGATATTTACAAAACGCATATATAGAGATATAGGGAGGGGGAGAAATTAATCAACATGAAATTCAACTCGTTAAATTATTACCAAAATCGTAAATATTCGTATTGAAATCATTTATTTTGAAGAAATAAAATTTTACATATATTTCAATAACGTTTTTGATATTTAAAAAAAATATTACATGTTAGGGAAAAATAAATTAAAAAAATATTTTACTAGTGTAGTTTTGTAGGTCTATGGAGGATTAGGAAAAATTCCGCGGTTCGTAATAAAATTCGTGAGTTGAATATAAAGTAGACTTTTGAGACGCCTATCGCGTCACGTAACGTCTACGCTTAAACGTCTTATTCTAGAAACGTCCGTGCCTTGGATTCAAGTTAAACACCGTTCTCGAAGCTCTCTCGTTAGTCGTCAATCCGCACGGAACACGCCTTGTTTGCTCTAAGTCTTCACAGGACTCGATTTACTTGAAACGTTTATCTTTCTAAATTATATAATCAAATTGAAAAATCAAAGAGGTTAAAAAAATTTTCCTCACTCACACAAACTTGTTTCGGTAAATTAATATTCTGATTTATGAATATTCCGAATAAAGTCATTGATGGGAAGTGTAAATTTTACCTGAAATGGATAGACAAATGAAATACTTTTTTCTGAACTGCCCAACCTTGCTTTAAGGAATTTTTTACTTTCCCGTTAACCACCTAAACTTGCCGGACGGAAATTTCATCCAGCAAGGTATCTGCAAAGTTAGGTGTTGTGAAGAGACCATTAAGGAGCACGCACATGTTATAGTTCCTTTCTAGGGAATTTCAACTTGAAACTCGAAAATTTGTTTGTACTGATCGTGACGCCTCTGGTCAATAAGAAACATTGCGTCTGCTAGTAGTGACATGGCATATCTGCTTTCGGAAAGTAAACAATAAAAGTATGAAGTGTTTATAGTTCTGTTTAAAGTGTTTTGTGGTTGAATACTGGGCTATTACAGTACATCGCAACCAAATTAAAATTCTTTTGTTGTAAAAAAAAGAATCTAAGGAAATAAACATTCTAAACTTCCAATAACTTTTGATCTATTAAAAATAATTAAAATCGATTCTAAATTTTCGCAATTAGAAGCAAGTGTTTATTAAAATCGTCTTTTTTTTATTCCTTTCCTAGAAACACTTTCCTCCTTCTTTAAAATCAATACATTTCGGCGGAAAAATACATAAAGTTGAATTTAATAGAAAAGAAAAGAATATTTCACGCCCGAGTGAAAATCATGGAGAGCGACTATATTTGGAAATCAGCGATCCGTGAGACGAGCCAAAGTCGCCCTTCTGTAACCACCCCTCTCTCTCTCTCCAACAACCATTGCCATTACATTTTGTTACCTCGGCTTACTTCCAAAGCAGGGTATATTCTATATAAATTTATGAAAATCCAGACAACGCCGGGCTTTCGTTGAACTTTTTCGAAAAAGAGCTTTTATCCCATATAACAGTAGCCATTGCGCAGTTCGCAATTCTGATTAATCGTAGAACTATCGTATCAACGTTATTCCCTCGATTAAGTCGCGCGGGTGGTTTTCGATAACACAAAAGGCGAATCAAGTAAGAGAGAAAAATAGAATCGAACTCAATAACAACCATATTTTTTTTCACTTAAATGTTTCTTTCATAGAAAAAGAAAAGTGACTTACTGGATTTTTTTTTATCATTACGATTATTGAATCTAGAGGGAATAATGGAAATTTTTTGTTTCTGTTACAGGTATGCAGTGATCTTCGGTGTTTCATTATTGCGATAGAAAATGCTGTCGGTATGTTTAATGCTTACAAATAATCCAAGTAGTAGACAAAAACCCTGATTAGCTGTATATTTAATTATTCATCCCCGATTAAAAAGCTTTTTTTGGTTTGCAGTAATAATTCTCTTACGTGTGTATGGTAATTGTAAATTGGAGTTGAATTCGGTTCAACTCAGACTTACTATACTTATCGTTAATAGAATTCGAAGTATTTCCTCAGTGCAATTCGAACTCGGGGTCTTGTAGTTCCTCTGCTTTCAATATCTCTTCAGAAGATTCGACACTCTTGTATACGAATCTTTTTATAGATTTTAAGTCTTAAAAATATGAATTTTTTCCACTGCTACTAATTGAATGTTTAGAGAATACTGTTATTTTTCTTTTGCTCCTAGAGAAGATTGCAATGGGAGATTTTAAATTGAGGAAGGGTAACAATTGACTCGGGGGAGTTTTGTACAAAAGCCTCTTTTATGACGCTTTTATTTACGCTAGATCCGTAAGAAATATTACATTTTCCAAGTAAACTCGTCTTAGTCTCCGCAGTTTTCCCTTACAGTGCGCGCTCTCTTTTACTTAGGTTCTTCTTATCCATGAATTTCTCCACCACCCTCCAACCCAGTGTGCTACTTTTCTTTCCCTCATACACTTCTACATTTTAGCGTCTCTTCTTTTGCTGGAGGGAAAAAAAAATAGAAGAGGAAGAGAAACTGCTCTCCATTACCATTTATAGTGATTCCTGAACCATCTCGCTTAGAAGGACCAACACATCTAACCGCGCGTCTTGTAGAATCAGCAGCGCGTCTACTTTTCTTCGCTGCGTCTGATTTATGGGTCTTTGTCATCCAACGATGCATCTTCACGATTCTCTCTTTCAAAAAGGGAATTTCGAGCATTTCCTTTTTTTTTCTTCAACCCCTTCGTTCACATTTTTCAAATATGCAATATGTGTGTTATTGCAGATGGTGTATGACTTTTTTTGTCGATTGGTTCATCCTACATTTGAACAGCACTCCAGATGGAAGAAAACCAATTATGATAATTTTTGTTTCAATCACTGTAAACTTAAAAGTATCAATTTGATTCCAAATTTTTGAATCAATTTGATACTTTTGGTATCAATTTGATACTTTTAAGTTTGCAGTGATGAAATGAGTACAATTGGAGTGAATTTGAACTGAAGTTACCGATTCAAACCCAAAACAATTTTATTTTTAAAAAAACGGAACAAAAAAACTTGTCTACAACTTTGAGTCATCCAAACTGATTCCTTCTTTTACTAAATTCTTCCCACTTTGGACCAAAAAAAAAATTGGGACAAATTTCCAATTCCCTCTTGACGAATGTTTTCCTAACTAAATCATCGGAAGCGGAAATCGTAGTAATACGTAACAAACAAAAATTCACATATATATATATATATAAATTTTTACAATTAAAGACGTCCCAAGTAAAATATTTTAAAGAAATAAACCTTTTTGGCAAAGTGCCAAACGAAGTCCTACTGAAAGTTAATTTGCCTAATGGTGTCGTGTGTATTTAAAATCTCCAGCTTTAATGACGTCGATTCATGGCGAAAATTCCCTCCTCCTCCTCACCAATTTAGAATTTTTCAAAGGTCATTAACCTTCCCCCCGTTGCCATAGGATTGTCATCGAAGGATTCCGTTTTAAAGCAGGAGAGATATAAAAAAAATTCAATTTCTTGTAACGAGCAATTGAAAGGAAGACTTTGAAGAGAAACTGAGGAATGAAATATAGAAAAGGTATGGCTCGGATAATAGTGAAAAAGGGTGGTGGGGGGAGGTCCATAAAAAGAAAGAACAATAAAAAATAAAACTGAATATCAATCAGGCTTTGATCCCCTTTTGTCAAATCGAATTTTTTTTTTTTATCAATAAATTTCCATTTATTTTTTTTTTATTGCTATACGTATAAAAGACAATGTAAGTAAATATTATATACTTGAAAATTTATACCTTCGATTATTAATAGGTATTTTTAACAGGTATTTTAACAGTCATTTTTTTTGTTTACTAGAAAAAATTTTTTTCTCTTTTTCACTGTTTTTTGAGTTGAAAGTTTATTTTGTATAATATTTTGTTGACCTAACAATTTTGGTGTAATTTTATAACAAATTATGTGCGGGTAGAGAGAGAGAGTAACCCCATCTGCTTCCTGAAATAAATTGCCAAAACCCAGGTTCCTATTTATTTTACACTCAGTTTACTTCGTAAACTATGTTAAATTACATTAGTCATTATTTAATCTCCGTTTCTCTCCCTCATTCTTTCAGGGGGAGTTCTTGGTTTAAAGCGATGTCTAATTGTTATTATTCTCCCCTTCCATTCATTTGCACCCTCTAATTTTGTTTCTAGTAATTATTTAACACTAAATAATCTTAAAAGAATGGGGGGTTCCCCTTTTCTAGCCCTTATATAGGAAACACTAGATTCATCCCTTGGTGGAAAATTAATCTTTTCCCTATCGTCTCTACCGCAATTATGGATATTCATCGTGGAATGAAAATAAATTTCGCACTTTCTCAATCTCGGTTTAGTACTGGCACATCAAGGGCCAAAGTTTCAATAATTCAATGACTTTTTATTAATTAGTTATTAATAGATATATAATATTTTGGGGGTAAAAAATAAGAAAATATATTTTTCCAATATTGGGCCAATAATGGCAGCCAATATTAGGCCAGTAGTGGGAGCCAATTTTTGGATTAACCACGAAAATCGGATCAGTAGTGCCTGCTAATAGTTTGTCTACTTTGGCAAATCTGGGTCAATATTGGCAGCCAATATTGGGCCAGTATTGATGGCCAATGCTCGGCGTTCAATCGAGGTTAATTCGACAATAATCGGTTCAGTATTTTCTTCTAAAATTCGCAGTCAACTTTGCCAATACTGAGCCATGAAATCATTTTTACTTTCTTAACATCACTCTAACGAGGAAAATTTATGTTAAATATTTTTTCTCCTAGAATTTGTATTTCAAAATAAAGGAAAATGTTTCAAGTTAGTTCGCACGGGACTTGTACGACTGTAGAGACCACATTTGTCACCTTAGAGCGCATCCTTCATCCCAGACATTTTCACCTGCGGGAATATTTACCTCTATGGCAAATTACCGACGTCGCCCTCGGTCCTCCTATATCGCTTAGGGCTGGTTCAAAACTTTGCAAAACTTTCCACTGTCCACTATATATAAACCATTGTTTTGATTCCCCTCAGGAAAATGAACATCCATTTCATATATAAATTTTGTACTCTAAAAAAAGTAAGACTATTATTTTACCATTCTAAAAAATTTTTTACACTTACTTGAAATTTTAAAAGGATATCCTTTTTAAAAAAAAGAAAACAAACTGACAATTTAGAAAAGAGGTCTTTTAAAAAAAAAAAAAAGAAAAGTAATTATAGTGGCACAAGGACATGAATATTTTTCGTTGAAATAAAGTTGGCTAACGTGAGTCAAGAGATAATAGAGAAAAGATAACTAAACGACAAAGAAAAATTAATTAAAAACAAGTTGGAAAAATTATATAATTTCCTTGCAGAATATAAAAAAAAAAAATACTGAAAGAGTGAGTTAATTAAACTAAAAAGCCTCGAGCAATCGTTGGGGTAAAAATGAGGAGCAATGAAAAACATTTATTTTTGTAGTGTATTTTAATTTTGTAAAAATTGCTCCCTTGTAATGGGGCGCAAAAAAATGAAAAAAAAAAAAAAAAAAACTGAACCGAGAGCTTATGTATTGATGATGGCGCACGGGTCAAGGTCTCTAGCTCGTTGAGATGCGGTCGCATTTATTTTTATTTCACCGTTTTCTTTTTTCCTCTTCTAGTCTTTTTCTTTTTTTTTCCTCTTCTTTTTGCACCCGTTTGGATAAGAAAGAAAGACGGCAGGTAATTAAGTTAAAAAGCGTCGTCTCGCTTTGCACCTTATCACAGCCAAGCCCTTTTGTTCGCTGCAAAACATTTTTCATCGTTTACGCGTAACAGCCGGGGGAACTTCTATCCGACGTACTTAGTTCTGCTTTATACCAGGGACCACCGCATGTTTATTCAAGAGCCTCACGTCCAGAAGATATTCTCCGTGCAAAAGGTTACGTGACAAGAGCAAGGAGGGAAAATTCTTCCACGAGGACAGTGAAACGGAAATGAAAAATTCTCGATAATTTACATATTTCTTTTTTTACTTTTGAATTCTGATTTTGGATTGTCAAAGTGATAAACAATAAAATGTGTATAATGTTCTGACAGTTGGCAATTGATGCGCCCGCTCCTTATGTGCAAACTTAGGTATTGTGAAGAGACCATTAAGGAGCACGCACATGTATAGTTCCTTTCTAGGGAATTTCAACTTGAAACTCGAAAATTTGTTTGTACTGATTGTGACGCCTCTGGCAGAAAAAAACATTGCGTCTGCTAGTAGTGACATGACATATCTGCTTTCGTAAAGTAAACAATAAAAGTATGAAGTGTTTAAAGTTCTGTTTAAAGTGTTTTGTGGTTAAATACTGGGCTATATACAGTAGATCGCAACCTAATTAGGATTCTTTTTCTAGAAGAGAAATAACCCAATGAAATATAAATTTTAAACTAACAATAACGATTGATTCAACGGGAATGAAAACTTTTTACTTTTCATTTTTTCTATTGAGATATTCTTAGATTTTCAAAGATCAACAAAGATGATTCAGGTTATTTTGATCTTTTTTCGATTTTTCAGAATTATTTCCAAATCCCCTTTTTTTTTCTTGAATATCACTCATCGAACTGTGAATAATTTGTGAGAAAATTTAATCCGTAGTTTCTATGTCATTATTAACAAAGTTTTTGGGAAAAACAAATTTAGTTTGCAGGAGTTGTTAACTCTTTATAAACTCTCATCTCACCCAGTTTCAGTTTGCCTCGAGTGGAGAGTGGTATATATAGTGGATAGGGTTGGGTCAAAAGGCAAATATTAGTAGGAAAACCAGAGTTGTTGAGCTGGCTCGCGACGAAAGCTGCTTAAGTACTCCTTTTCACCCTCACACCAAGCACTAGAATTCCTATCGTGCCAAGTCTTGAGGACACTAACGGCAGGATTCAACCCATCGAAGTTGCAGCCTCTCTCTCTCCACTCAATGGTTAAAGCTCCAAACAGATCAAGAGAGAGGTTTAGGATAACCAGACGAGGCGAGGGTCCAGAAGTGCCAGTAAGCGATTTAAATGGAGTTTAGGAGGAAAGACTTGGAATGATGGTGGAAGGAAGGAAGGGGGTGAAACAGATCGATAGACCCAGGGAGTTTGGCTAACCAAGGGAATCGCGCTAATGCCAACTAATTACCAGCCGAAGGGAAGTTAAAAGTGTGGACAAACCACCATCGCCGCTGGCCATTCTCTTGGAATTAAAGTTCCAAAGCTTTCCTGAGTCTGGATCGTGGCACAAGGCGCTTTTCAAAGTGGTCGCGGTTACTTGAGGCGAGAATTTCGTGTCGCAAACAGCTTTCTCTCCCAACCACGAAACGGGAAAATGTGAATTTCGATAATTCCAAAGCCTCTCGAGAAAATTTTCAATTAGAATATATAATAATTTTCAAATGCTATAGGGAGAGCGGAATTTTGCTTTTCCAAACAATATTCGAGTTTCCAACATCAGGCAAGTTTCCCACAGTGACGAAACAGAGAGGGGCGGTGAAATAATCAAATGTGAAGGGGGGGGGGAATAAGGAATACTGTTGGCACGAACAGGACGTTTGGCTCTGTTCTAAGTAAAGGGTGGCAAGGATTGGTGAAAAGCACGAACGTAAATCGTCCCTCCGGGCTTCTTTGGTGAGAGAAACGGTAAAACTAAATTAATTACCCATGAGGGCAAGGGAGATTGGGGGAAAAAGAAACTGGCAAGGACCAGTGATGCTAAAACATTCTTGAATGATTTAAAATCAATTTTGATATTATTATTATTCATTATTACATTCTTAAAGAGTTTTGTGGTTAAATACTGGGCTATATACAATAACTAAAACCGCAAATTAAAATTCTCCTTTTGGAAAAAACAGGAAAATTTTAATTCAGTATATTAAAAATTTAAATACTAGATGCTACTGGACATCCTCTACTGATTAAACTGTTTGCCCTTTTAAATTCAATTAAGACCCATTTGTGAAACTCAGATCTCCTTGAAGAAATAAGTCATAGCATCAGAAACGTGGCTTCTGACTTCATTTAAATTTCAAGAAAGAAGTGGCGCAATTCGCCTTTAGTAAATCTTGCCTTCATAAAACCTCCCATAAAAACGTGGGTTTGTTTTTATCGTTTGTATTCCATTTTACCCTCTGTGATAATACCATCAGAATTTTTATCCTTCCTTCTCCATTTGAAATAAGAACTTGTTTTCTAATTGTACTGAAGATTTAATTTTCTCTGTATTGATATATTATTGCCAAAAAGCATCTCGATAATTGTGCGGAACTTATATACATGAAAATAAATCTGTAAATCTAGTAGCGGTGGACCGATTTTACTATATAATGGGTTAGTGAAACTTTGGCCATAATTTCGATGACGAACGAAAACACCGGCCGATTATCGGTAACTGCTAACTGGTAAAGTTTCAAGAGAGCGAGTTGTAATACCACGCGCTTCTGAACACAAATTAAGGACATTTATGGATAGTGTACGATAAGCCCCAGCACAAGTACCATCAACAATTTCTGAAGTTGATCTGAAATCTTAAGTTTTTTTTGGGGGTATTTTTCAATCCTGGAAAATGGAGGGAAAATTCTTCCACGAGAACAGTGAAACGGAAATGAAAAATTCTCGATAATTTACATATTTGTTTTTTTATTTTTGAATTGGGATTTTGGATTGTCAAAGTGATAAACAATAAAATGTGTATAATGTTCTGACAGTTGGCAAGAGGCGCGCGCTCCTTATGTGCAAACTTAGGTGTTGTGGAGAGACCATTAAGGAGCACGCACATGTTATAGTTCCTTTCTAGGGAATTTCAACTTGAAACTCGAAAATTTGTTTGTACTGATTGTGACGCCTCTGGCAAAAAAAAACATTGCGTCTGCTAGTAGTGACATGACATATCTGCTTTCGTAAAGTAAACAATAAAAGTATGAAGTGTTTAAAGTTCTGTTTAAAGTGTTTTGTGGTTGAATACTGGGCTATATACAGTAGATCGCAACCTTCTTTTTCTAGTAGAGAAATAAACCAAAGAAATATAAATTTTAAACTAACAATAACGATTGATTAGACGGGAATGAAAACTTTTTATACTTTTTATTTTTTCTATTGAGATATTCTTAGATTTTCAAAGATCACCAAAGATGATTCAGGTTATTTTGATCTTTTTTCGATTTTCCAATTGTTTCGGATTTGCATGTTCATGATTGGATTTTTATTGTCCTCGCAGTGGAACAAAGGACTGTGAAAGAAAAGCGACACACTACTAATGATGATGATGATGATGATGAAAATTAAATTAGTCTCCCGCTCTCATTTTCAGTTCATAGATTCAAATAGCAATTACAGTTGATTAAGACTCCTTTCTAATTATCACTTATATACTATACCCATCACAATGGTGGTTAGCAATACTGATTACTTCCTAATTACAACTGTTCAGAACAGTTCAGTATCAGGAATGACGTGATATATGCCAGAAAGGGCTCTACAAGTTGAAGAGGAGTTTGAAACCTGTTTCAGAGGGTTTGGAAACCGGGGACGACGGCGGCGGTACGAAATGAAGAGAATGAGGAGAAGGAGGATAGGGAATTTCCAATGTGGGTGCGGGAAATAGTGGAGCGATTGGAGTTTTCGAAAGGATGAGGTAGAAATTTCCGCATGAGAGTTTAATTCGTAAGCGTGGATTCGGCAGTGTGAAGTTGAAGCCTCTGTGGGAGGATTGGTAATTTTCACAGCTGACAAGAGAAAGCCATAGTCGTTGTCTGCGATTGGTTCGATTCCGGTGGGTTAATCGATGTCCGGTCAATAGAAACTGAAATGCACTCATATCGATTGCCAACATTGCGAAAAGCGCGTTTCACAATTGGTGCATGATATAATCGAAAACCACGCCTACACAAGCACAAAATATATTGCGCGATTACTTCAATTTTCGATACGACCCCCCCCCCCTTCCCCTAATTAAACAGATTTTAATACACATATCAGACGAATCGAAAAATCGAATTTTTATTTTGTTTTGTGCGCTTGTCCTAAGCAATTATTTACGCCGACTTGTGACAAAAATAAATCACACAACTTTCTCGAAAACTTTGTCCTGATTCATCAATTTTTCACTATATTTTCAAATTTGCCAAATTTTGAATCGATGATTAAAAATTTAATGTATATATGTCAAATTAAAAATTAAATAAGGAAAAGATTTTTTCCCTTTGAAAAGTAAAAGAGGAGAAAAAAATTCGAAATATAAAGAACTATTTATTATTCGTTTTGGAAAATATTTATCTCGGAACATTCATAACGAGAGCTTTATTAAATTCAAAGTCTGGATGAAATTAATGATCAGAATGGAAAAATTAAAAGCAATGGCAAACAAACGTTTCAATTTATTATTTATTCATTCTTTTTTAAAATAGAAAAATTTTCTCTGGAAAATACAATTTTCGTTTGATCGAAAAAAATTTTTAATTTAATATATTATTTAATTATTTTCTATATTTAATTTTGTGAATTATTCTTTTGTTTAAGTTCCGTATACTTTGTTTTAATAAACTTTGTATATATACTTTTCAAGAAAGTGGGTTAATAGCATTTATTTATAATAAGTTTTTTCGTATGTGCCTCTTTCTCTTTTTCTTTCTCGTATTTTTATATCATTTCTGATTTCTTCTCTCATTATTCTTTTCTTTGTGAATGTCAGAAAAAAAGTAGCGAATTTTTTCCACTAATAGTAAGTTTCATTTAAGAAACACGAAGATACTTTTTTTTTGTAAGGAAAAATCAATTTTTTTTTTCGTTTCTTTTTAAGGAAACTTAATTCCCCGTGTGTATGTTATTTTTTCGTCAAGTTTTATGATCAGTCATGCGAAGAATTTTTCATTGGACGAAAGATATTCGGCTGACGTTTCGTCTTGCTCGTTTATTACGGAGCGAGCACGTGTTACGTTCACGTCTTCTTTAAGCTCATCGTTCATAAAATTCACCCTCGTCAGATCACAGGGAACGAGCCTTAAGCCTCTTTTACGCCTTGACGTTTGCTTTCGAAGAAAAAAAAATGTATTTATATATTTTTTTTTCCGAGAAAAAATAGATGTAACTCTTGGTTTTGTTTTTCGGTTTTTTCTAAATTTTCCCCTTTTTACTCCTCGAGTCTATTAATACATATATCCTAAAAAAAAATTTATCTCCAAAAATAGGCAGAGAATAAAATTTTTATTTTATTTATTACATTTTTTTATAATCAAAACACTGCAGACCTTACATTTGGAAAATATAAATATTGAACTAAAATATAAATAAATATAAATAAAATATAAATAAAAATGCATATCTATTTTATTTTTATAGAATAAATTAATTAACAATACTAAAATTTTTTACAAAAGTGATTTAATTATTTTATAATTAATTAATTTATTTAATTTATTAATTTATTATTTATTATTTATTAATTAATTTATTTTATACAAACATAAAGGTAAATAAACGAACGTAAATGACCGTTTAAATGTGTTTGTTCACATATATGTTTGTATTTAAAGCAAAAAAAGTGAGTACAGCGCTAAATTTTCAGTGTGATGAATTATTGTTGCAAAAAAAAGCATCACTATGTGAATCCCAACGGTAACCGCACGAATTTTGATGAATGCATTGTTTACAGTGCACCAAGCAACCGCAGCAGTTGTGACACGTGCATACAAGAAATATTTACATCTGTTCTTGATAGTATGAGTGCGTCGGGACAATTTTTTTTCCTATTTTTTTTACACATAATATATATATATAGTCAGTTTTGATGACATGTCAGTCCACGCGAAGCGATTTTCCCTCGCAAAACGTATGAGAAAGCTAGTTTTGAATAATAAATAAAAATATATGGGTCAACCACGGTCGTTCGATTTTTTTTTTTTAAACGAAATCTCTTAAAATGCATCGAAATGCTGAAATATGCAAATGACTAAAGCATACAAAACTGGTGTATATATATATGTGTGTGATGTATAAATGTGGTTTCGACTGAAAAGAAAATATACAAATTGTTAAAGCCATTTAGAGCCATTTTTTCTATTTATATATTAAAAAGATTTTTGTCATTTTTATATAAATAAAAAAATTGTTTCATCTAAATACTAAATGTAGGAACGATTTTAATCGAAAACATAACCTAACTTTTATTCGCGCCTGCGGGAAAGAAAAATTGATTCATATTAAGCTCTTGCGCAGACTCGAAAAGTAATAAGAAATTGATAAATTCTTATTTGCGGTAAGTTACCAAATTCCGAAGTTCTTTTTGTCAACTACCCAACCCTGCTAGAGGTTTGCAAAAATAAGAACAAATGGAAACATTTAACGAGAATGTTTATCAATTAACAAATGTAGAAGGTCTCGTTAATTAATTCAGGCGCTATTGCTAATTAGTAATTTGCTTTTGGGTGTCGTTTGACATATGTGGAGGTTTTTGTTTTGACGCATATAGCAAGAGTCAGAAAGGTTATACGTTTGTTTGCTCATGTGTGTGATTATAAAGGAAGGAAGGGGGCAAATATATATCGTTCGATCTCCACAAGCTTTTCATCGATCCGTTAGAATATCGAGTGTCTCCACATTATCGGACAAATTAACTCGTTTCTATCAATATTCCAATATATCGGAATATATATATTTATATTATGAAGCGCCAACGTTAAATTCTCAAATTCAGGCATAGTTTTTCGTTTGTCATTCATGGCCCATCAGTTAAATATTCATCTGATATACCGGTGGATGGAAAATTTGAACGTGGCCCTTTTGTTTCATCCAAATTGTCTCCAGATGGCTGTCAAGTCTTTAGTTTTAATCAATTCATCAAAGTCGAGTGTTTTACTCTATTTTCTACGGTAATCTTTTAGTACAATTGAAAGAGTATTTAAAATTTTAAAAAGAAAAAGGAACTTTTGCAGTTCAGAAAAGACATTTTTCAGAAGGTAAACAAGTCCTGGCGGAACATGCCAAGAGTGATAATCTGTAAATTTACCTGTAGATGGCGATCAAGTATTCAGTTTAATCAATTCATTCGAGTCGAGAGTGTTTCTTGATATTCTGTTCACTATGGTTTTCACTGTGAAGAAATTGACATTTGATAATACAGTGTTTAAAAAAAATCAACTAAATAGGAAGATAAAGGTACTTTTGCATTTCAGAAAAGACATTTTTAAAAACATAAACAAGTCCCAAGAATACAAAAAACAAGCCAAGAGGTAATAATAGTTGTCAATGTAGTCTAATCAATTCATCCAAATCGCGAATGTTTCCTGTGAGTATTTCAATATTAAAAAAGAAAATTAAACCCTGATTCAGTTCCACGGAACTGACAAATACAGATAAAATAATTTTCTCCATGTATTTGTATAACACTTTTCCCTCCTCCCTACTGATTTATAATTCACTTTTTAAATAAATTGAAATATTCTTGAAAAAAACTTTTCTTTATACTGTAAAAGTCTATTGTTTGCCTTTGAGCGGATGACAGAACAATGAAAAAGTCTTAATCTTTTCTTTTGTTTTCAATGATTTGTATATATATTTATATATAAAAAGTTCCTTTTATTTTGCCTCTCTTTTATTGCTTGTGCGCTGGAAAATAAGATTTACATAAATTTATTTTCAAACTATTTTATATAAACTTTTTTATATTATATAAAGAAAGAAAAGAGAATTATAGATCGCGACGCATTATATTCATCATGAAAAAGAAATCATTATTTTAAAGCTCCGGAGAAAGATTTTTTTTTTTTCCTTTCAAAGCTCGGAAACGAAACTCTTGTGAATTTTAAATGAGGGAATATCAACCTCCACGACAGGAATATCGAATCACGATGGCATTAGCGGATATAGTACTTGCGTTCTTCAATGTTGTAAAAGAGATATCAATTTCGTGCCGCGAACGGATGTAGTAAGGAGCCATGAAACTCCTATGGTTATATACGTATACCTTTAACGCCTTTACCTTAAGCAAAGAAAGAGAGAGAGAGAGAGAGAGAGAGAAACATTATATATCTCTTGGATATTACCTTGATATTGTATATATTGATGTTGCAAGTGAAGACAAAATCTGTGCGTAGATCGTAAAGTTTCCTATTATTACAGCATGAGCTACATTTGCTCCCCCATGGTACGGCAACACAAAACTTTATGAACCAGCAATAATAATAATAATAGTTTTCCATATAACAACGAGAGTAATCTCTCATTTTCCAAAAAAAAAATTTTTTTTTACAACCTTTATAACACCGTGTAAATATTGTTCTTCTTCTATATATCTATATATTCATTATTTTATTTCTTTCATTGTTGTCGAATTTTTATTTTAACGGGATTTTTCTTTTTTTACGATCAAACGCGCGAATGATTGTAAAGATAAATATTTATAAGAGCTAATAATAATACAATATTTGTATTCATTTCATTTTTGTTTTACCTTTTTTCAAGACTGGAGGGAAAAATCTATACTAAAATGTTGAAATATTTCAATGTTATTGATGCTATTCAATTTGAAAGGCAAAAAATAAATAAATCTAACCTTAAAATTTATATATTCAGTGATACTCGAAAATCCCAGAGTAATAGGAATTAATTTTGAAAAGTCTAATGAACATTAAAAATAATCCGTCTGTTAGATTTGACAGTTTTGAAAATCGAAAATATTAGAATTATTTTATACTTTGCGTTCGTGAAAGTCGTATTCGTCAACTTGAGATAGAAAAGAACGCAGAGATATATTTGTCCTTTTTTAATCTCATGTTCCTGAATTTATTGTGCGTTGGCCTTATTGGCACCCTTGTCCCCTTTAGGTCAAATAACCAAGACATGATGGTCAGTAAACTCAAGTGATATATAAAATCATGTGAACAAGCTTTAAGCTTCCTGTAAATAAACCTTATTTTTATTAATACCTCGCACAGTAGAACCCCTGTAGTTTTCCACATTCTCATAATTCTAAATTCCCCTCTTTTTCATCTTCTCTCTCTCTCTCTCTCTCTCTCTCTTTCGCAACACATAATCAAAACATTAAAGTTAAGCTTGTATCACACATTGAGATAGCAGAAATTAATATATAAGACAAGTTTTCCTAATCGGACAAAATTTTACTCTTGAATGTTGAAACAACAGGGGTTCTGTTGTACAAGCAAACGTCTCTAAAATGAACGGACATTAAGATTTTTTACGAACGAACCTTAATTTTATCACGACAATTGACAATTATGTTTTGATGACACCCATAAAACCCTGCTATGATTTTGTAAATTGACCCTAATTTTACTGTATTGCCGACTAATAACGCTAAAAATATAAAAACAGAAAATCGCGGAGGTATTTTTTTGTTTCCAATTCTCCTGCACGTTACGATGACGAATTGTAAACGAACCTTTAATTCTCAGAAACGACATAACCTTAAAATCAAAAATGAAATTTCTCTGGCAAAACTTTCTTTTTCATTTCCGATCAATAGTTTTTAGTGTAAAAATAAAGAAAGGAAAGATGAAAACGGAAAAAATACATTAGAAGAAAATACGAGGTGTGATTTTTTTCGTTATGTTGACTGTCCTTGGTGGAACTAATGGTCAATATAAATAACTGGGTAATTTTTCTCGCTAGGGCAAAACTCTTTTAGATAATTTTTTCTTTTTTGTAAAGGGGAAAAGGTCCTTCACGTTGTCGGAAGGACGGGGCCTTAATCCGGCAAAGCCTGCATTGTAAATGGGAAGGCGTGAAAATGCAAATGGGTGGGTAAGTCTGGACGCGAGGTAAATATATATACATATATATATATATGTTTAGTACCGTGTGTATAGAGTGTTCGTATATCTATAGTGTGTTGTGTTCGTCTCTGTGGAAAATTTACGGTTGGCGTCACGGCTCGTCCGTTCGTTCTCGCGGACGCATTCGCGATTTCGTTGCATTTCGCTGCATTCCGTCACACGTTTCCGGTTGTTCGCGTTTTTCAAATTTTCATCTCAACCCTGTCACGTCGCGACTACCATTATTTTCAAGGCTCACGTCCTCTCTTTTATTATTTTGGCTGATTCCATGTCAAATCAGACAAAAAAAAAAGTTTATATTTCTTTTTTTTTCACTCCAATATTTTACGAGTGGACAGTTTAACGTAGAAATGATAAATTACTGTTCTGAAATAATTTTTATTCCCTAGAACACGTTTCATATATAATAGTATTAATCAAGTGCGCAACGCATCCAAGCGATGGCGTCTCTTACTAATTATTACTTACTCCCATGCGCGGAAATCGCTTTTATAAAAAAAAAAAATTAATTCATGTGGATTGAAAGAAAAATTTTTGTTTTTTTTTTATAGTAAAAAAAATAATTAAAATTTTAAAAAAGGGAAGTTTTTCTGCTAAAAAAATAACCGTGTTATAACTCTAAAATGTAATTTAAACAAGGAGAAAAAATTGTAATAAAAATACATCAATGTAGACAGAAGTGTAATGGTGCATGTGTAATAAAGAACATTCTTTATGGAAACGTTTCCTTCTTGGGGCGCTTTTCTTTCATTTCTGATGTAATTACGCGAAAGCTGTGCGCGAAGAATTCGTAGGAAAAGAGAACTAGAGAAAAGGAGAGAGAGAGAGAGAGAGAAATTCTGTCAGCCATTTCACTAACAGAAATACAGCTCAGTACACGATCCTGATGCTTTGATGCTTTTTACGATCGTCTGATCAAAGCTTTTCTACTACTGATGAAGATAGAGGCGAAACAAAAAATTTGAAATCAGACATTCCTACGTTTTATTTACTACCCAGTAAGAAGAGTATAATTAAAGTGAATTCAGAAAACAGGTCATTCATATGCCAATATATTCCAAACCAATTCCGTTTTTGTCCGCAATTTTATCAAATTAACTCCATTAACATTAAAGCTGCATTTTCAAAAATGTTTCAAAAAATTTTTTTTAATCGCAATACAAAGCGTTAATTTCCCCCCTTTGAAAATAAGTAAATAAAGAGAGTAAGAGAGGTAAGAGACGCCATCGCTAGGAGGCGCTGCGCACTTTTCGGAAGAATCAAAATACAAGAGAGAAAGTTTAAACGAAACATTTCTATTCAACTGGGATACATTATAATATCTATCCCAGTGAAAATGAAATGAAAATCAGATGTAGAAAAAAATTGTCAATGTGTTTCAATGTCGAAATTGTCTGCTCTTGGAAATTCGAGGAAAAATATTAGTGTCCGGCATAAATTTCAGTTGTTTGTCACAGTGGGGCGACATGGAGTCTCGAATTTCGAGCGACTTTTCTTACGATCTTGACAGTTTCGTCAACAAGCTGGTCGTAAAGCCAAACGATCTCAAGAAAAGAGTAGACAGTAGTCTTTGTCAAAAAAAAGAGAGGAAAAAACGAGAAAAATAGTTTTCACTATACACACGTGTATAAACATACATTGTCACACACACACATATATATATATATATATATATATATAAAATAAACATATATGTAAATATATATGTATATAATCGTAAATATGCGGGGAACAAATGGAAAAAACAAAATTCAATGGAAATTTGCCAAAACTACTACTAGGTTGCATTTATCCTTACAGAGAAAATAAACATTAAACTCTTATGTAAATTTTTCCCGGTGAGGCAAACAATTTTCATATTACAAATAATAATATCTTAATATTAGAATTTTACAAAATTTGTTATAATCAATTATAATCAATTACAACAGTAATAATTGCACAACCACTTATCATGTATTTTGTTTCATAGTTCACTGACGCCGTCAGTAGATGGCGCCATACAGCGAAGCGCCGCCAAGCGGTAGCGTCAGTGAACCAGTAAATATAAGTGAGTCAGGATTTAATTAAAAAAAAAAACATAATATTTCCCTACAATAGCAATTATTTACAAATTATAATTATTAATTTAACATAATATAGAAAATAAAAATATCAAAAAATTAGAGAAATTAAATAATATAAACAATTTTCAATGAATAAATAAAGATATTTATATGATTGTTTTTGAATAAAGGGGACTAATTTGAAAATAAATTCATTGTTTTAAAGCACAATATCAGAGTTTTAACACGTGAATAGATTCCTTGATGCACTCTTTTTCTATTGTTCAAGGGAAATCGGTTTCTCGATTGATAATACGAAGGCAGGACTCGAAGAGTTAACAAAGAACTATTGTTATCGTCTTTTGTTTACGATTCGAATAAATTTCAACTATACGCGAATTGTGTATCAAACTTGTGTACTATCGATTTAAGTTTCCGGATCGAAATGCAGTGTACTCGATTTTTTTTCTATTTCTTTATTTTATCATATTTTTTTTTTTTTGTTTTCGTATTTAGAACGAGAAATTTTTAAATGAAATATAAGTCTGGACTGAAATGAAAAACTAAACATTTTAAAGCAATGCTTTGATGAAATTTGAGATTATTAAAATGTAAATTTTATTTCGTATTTAATAATAATAAGTGGAAAATATTTGATATCTGACAGTTTCAGATTTTTTTTTCTCTCGTGTTATATATTAGAAAAAAGTTTTATGACTTCTTTCGTAATGAAACAACCGTGTAATATAATATTTGATATATAAAAAAGAATAAACTTTTTATTTTCAAAAGGAAACAATTTTTAATATTCGATAATAATTGGAGAATTTTATTCTCTAGTTTTATCGAGATAGTTGATTTTATAAAAATAATCTCACCTTGATTGACGGTATAGTTGCGCCTTCAAACGGAGGCGTCTGTCTACTAATTTATTTGGCGCCAAATTTAAAATTCGTTTAGAATCAACTTCGGTTGCTTGTAAATATTTTACTTGTTATTCTTTTTTAAACCAAGTTTACTATTATTTTATTGTTTGATTTCTAAATTTATAATTAATATGAAACATTAGTGTGAAGAATTGTTGATAATTTTTTTTTTCTAACGTGTTTGAGATCAAGTTAAACATTTCTTTAGCAACCAGTTGTATAAGAAATAAGGTCAAATTTTCTTTTTTGCTTAGCTGCATATTTGATTATGAAAGTTGCTATTCGATCAAGGGCGAATATCGCTTCGAGAGCTCCACTCTAACCTCCTCGAGGAGCTAGACAAACATAGGGTAACTGCTGGCGTTGAGGGGTGGTTTTTCAACAAGGAAAATGTTTTTCTAAGCTTCCCTTGGCAATACGTGGTTTGTGTACGTCTCTTTAGACATAAAAAAACAACTATCCTTAATCTCCAGAGACATTCCATCTGAAAAAACAAAGTTCAAACGTTTTAAAATTAAAAAGCTGATGTTAATTTTCTCCTGTATTTAAA
The DNA here is from genome assembly GCA_001855655.1 of Leptopilina clavipes. Taxonomy (NCBI): domain Eukaryota; kingdom Metazoa; phylum Arthropoda; class Insecta; order Hymenoptera; family Figitidae; genus Leptopilina; species Leptopilina clavipes. Next base: position 31,328 of record JUFY01022401.1, read on the forward strand.
AAAAAAATATTCCCTCATTTTATATTTTTAATAATTCTTGCATTAGTAAAATAATAATGTATGTATTTTGTATATTTATTGTTCATTAACAAATATTTTATGAAACAATAATTTGCAAATTTAATATTAATCTTAAATTCAAATTTTGTTGTAATAACCGCTTTCACTTAAAGAGACGTTCGTTAGTTCACCGACGCCATCGCTAGGAGGCGCATGCAAAAATATTATCATATTTTACATTCTAACATATATTGACTATTAAAAAAATATATTAAAAAAAGTTTTTTCTCATCGTGATAAAAATGAGAAGCAACTGGAAAAAAAGAATTTCATCCTAAACGGCGTTAAACCATGATTGCATTTTGTCAATGATTTATTCATGAGTATGAGGTAAAAATTGCTGTTACGATATTGTGGTTGGAAAATTGGGGTCGTTTTCTGTTATTTCAGAATGCATTTTCATATAAAGCATGGAAAACATCAGCCATTCAGAAAGGGTTATGTTCCATGTTCAAAGGGCCATTACGAAAATGACCATTAAAATATATTATTCTCATCGCACTGACCGGCCTATCGTCCAAATGCCTGCAAATGTATAACGCAGAAATAGTACACCGTTTCACCAATCAATTTACGTAAATAATGGAACAAGAACATCGAACCCAGTGACCCAAGTACGCTAAAACATTGCCTTCAAATAAATAATAATATTAATAATAATAGCAGTAATAATGCCATAATCAGTAAAATAGTAAATTAAAAATTTTGCATTTAATATATTTTAAGTGCGAAATTTTCAATTTATTAATAAATATAAATATATAAAGTATATTTTTGTAAATTCATTTATAATCTTCAATTTAAACTTCATTGAAATAATTAATTTTAATGTTAAGTTTACAGTTATGGATAATAAATATAAGTGGCTCATTTACTAGCACAAGATTGTATTGTTAATTAGTTCATTGACGCTCTCGGCAGATGGTGCATTTGACGTGCCCATATGTCGCGCCTACCAAGCGGTAGCATCAGTGAACTAATCAACGAAATTGTGACAGTGCAGAATTTTACGAAAGAAAATCTTTTTATTTACCCGCACACATTTTTAATGTAAGTTTTTAATTAAAACAATAACAAATATTCATTTAAGAGGATTAAGTTTCTAATTAACATATAAATGTTTTATTATTTTTGTGAAAACCATACCGGTATTTTTGTGTATTATTTTCATGAGCCTCTATAAAACTGTTAGAGCGTAAAGTGTATTAAATGCAAAAATAGCGGGGAAAAAATATTAAAAACGGATCAGGTTGGGCAAAATATTATTATTATTAATAATAATAATAATAAAAAATTAAAATATAAAGTGTGTGTATAAAAGGTGGTTTTATTACTGTATACCGTTAATTAACAGTTGTTCATTTTTTTCTTTTTTTTTTTATTACTTTTTACGTGCAATGTAAAGAGAAAGAGTTGGTTAATTACCATTTTTATTATTTACTAACATGTGCGTTTGAAAACAAAGAAATTTTTGGAAACATATACGTGTACACAAATTTTACAATTGAATGGCCATGTGACACTTCACTAATGAAATATAAAAAAGAACATGTCTGAAACATGTGACGTTATTGTTACGTCAATGTCGAGAATTTTGACTGACGTTCATAAATGATCACCTCGTTGAGTCGCAAAATCAAATTCTCACGAGACATTAATTTTAGTTTAATAAAAAAAAAATGCTACCTTCTACAATGTTACATTTAACGTTATATATCAAATTTATATCGAGACTTTTATTTAAAAGTTAATTAATATTTTTTTCGAAACTTCGACCTGCTCTAGTTTCCTATATTTAACTACTTTTGAAAGTTTTTATATTTTGATAAAAATATAGGAATAAGGAGGAAAGTTTGGAAAAAAATTTTTTTTTATCACAGTCTTGTCATTTTGTAGAGTTTTACAATCTTTATTAATCGCGATGGGATTTTTTTTCATCTGAATTTCTATGAAGAGTTGGACAATTTTTTTTTTTTTTTTTTTTTTTATCGTTAAGCTGAAGTATAAGGGTGTTAGTATGGAAAAAAGAAATGAGAAGGTAGATAAGAAGGGATTCTAAAAAGGGGAATGAAGCTAGATCCTCAGGGAATGAGGTTACGTTGAGAAAGAAGATCGACTTCGATCTTAAATTAAACCTAATGTATTTTCCGATTTATCCAAAAAAGAATCACATTGTAAAATTCGTTTCTAATCCAAAAGTAAACGGAAACGAATTTAAAGAAGAATTTTACTTTTTCATTTCCTTTCCAGGGGAATGTTCAGTTTCTTTAATTGACTTCAAAATATATTGCAATCGATTTTAATATTTCGCTTCGGTCTTAGCGCGCTATCTAGCGGTGGCGTCATTGAACCAAAATAGTAAACAATAGAAAAACTTTCTCTTCAAAATACTGACGGTATCAAATTTTATCTAACACATAAGTACTGAATTTTCCAATTTTACTAATTTAAAATTTTTCTAATTAATCGTATTCATATTAATTATTATGTCAGTGATCGTTTCGTTTACTGACATTACCACCAGGTGGTAAATTCTAATTAAGAAACAATTTCAGTTCTGATAGGTAAAAAAAATTACTTATCTTCTAGATTTCAATTAACAGGCGCCACCTGGTGGTAGCGTCAGTGAACTAAGTTTACCGTTATTGTTTATTTCACGAACGCTACCTGTCAGTTGGCGCGTGTCGATTTTGTCATTGTCAAAAAGACAAAAATGACAAATTTTTTGGCATTTAGTTCACTGACGCTATCGCCAGATGGCGCATGTCTAATTCTACCAAAAGTCTTTAGTTCCCTACTTTTCTCACTAATTTTCAGTTTCTAAACTTCAAAAATGAATCGAATTTTCTCTTTTATAAGGAAAAAAGAATATTTTTTTTTTCTGAATAGTTGAAAATGAAATTTTTTTCTGATTTCAGGGTCCGGTTGGGGAAGTGGGCGGCGTGAGGCTGCCATTACAGTCATTGCATGGTTATGGATCAGTTTTCATGTATTCAGCCTCAACCAGCCCCGGGGGTGGAAATGGCCAGGGGAGCGGAGGCGGAGGTGAAGTCACCCTCCGCCTCCGCGAACCTGAGGACATTCCAGAAGAGGTCCTCGCTCGTCTCGAGGATACAGCCACCTTATCCATCTCCCTTCAAGGCGATGCTGTCCTTAGGCTAGGGGCGGCAAGTGCAGGTAATTTTTTTATTAATAAATAAATAATTTTCAATTTAGAAAAAAAGGAAAACAAAATTTAATTAAATTGGAATTCTCTATTTGGAAATAATATAATTAAAATACAATGTAGCAGAATCTCTGGCATTGTTGGGAGAAAAAAAGAATACATAACGAAAATTAAATACAGTATATAGCAACTACGCTACTTTACGAATTACAATTCAATTGCTTTCGTAAAGTTTTTATTTTCCGTCTTGAGAATCGACGGGAGCTAAACAGCATTGCGAGAAAACACAAAGTTGAAATCTCGTAAAAGTCAACATTGAGAATTTATTATTGTGCTTGTTTGTGAAAGCAGTAGTGGGTGGTGTTTTCAGAAAGAACAGTGAAGCAAAGAAATCTTTCTGCTTTTTTGACCTCGAAAAACTTAAATCCGTCTTGACCTTATTTCGGTATAAAACAATTCTCGGGGCTAAATTATTATTATTATTGTTATTATTATGAGATAAACAAAACTGCGAATGCGAATTTTAATTTTACTTGGAATCATCCTCTTTTATTCCTTGACTGCGAAAATATTTCTGAAATCATAATAACAACAACAAAAAGGGAAGAATATGTCAAATGTAAAAGATTGAAAATTTCTTCATTTCAAAGAAAAGTAGAGATTTTTCAAAGTTATCTGATAAAAGCAATTTTCATTTCTTATTTCTCTGGAAGTCTTTATTTTTTAATTTTTATCAATTCTTCTTTTACCTTTGCTGCGGTGAAAATTGTGCAATCAGCTTTAGAGAGTCGATCTTTTATAACAGTTCTATAGTCTGGAGTTGACACCACTAGCGAATTGATTGAAAACCAAGATTAGAAATCAACAATTGCGATGAGCCTGATGGGAAATCGGAATCAAAAGTAGGTCAACTTACACTGAGCAAAAGAAAAGAATCATTATTCAAATGACTCATGATAGATATTAATTTTTCGTAAAAGAAATATTGTCTCTCTCGAAATAATATAGCGATAGTTCCCTTCTACTTATATATTGTATTTAAATAAACAAATATTCATAATTACTATTTAATTTTACATAGTATGCGAAAAAGATTTGCTTCGATTAGTTCATGGACGCCGTCGCCAGATGGCATCCCTTTTGTAACGAATAAAACGTAGTATAATTTAATTTCCTTCTTCGTTCATTGATCAACTGACGGGCAACTAATTTTGTATGTAAACTGTTTTAATGACAGTCTAAGGTTACCGTAGTCCAAAGTTTTGAGAAATTTCGATTTCAAAAGCAAGTTTCCAAAGTCAGTTATAACCTACATGAAGCCTCTTACGGACCACTTTGCAAGACTAAATTTCCCAAGTGAAGCTCGTCTTAAAGTTTCAGTAGCCATGTTCCATCCAAAACGATCCAAATTTTCGATCTTTAAGCCTTAACACAAACTTTACATAATTAACAATAATAATTCAAACAACCCAAATGTTCTTCATTAGCAAAAGATTTGGAAACTAACAGAATTTTTTTTTTGTCTATTATATATGAAAAATTTTTCTTTCTTTTAAAGTACCAAATTTTGGGAATTTAAATACCTTGTGAAATTAGTTCAGAGACGCTGACACCAGGGGGTGCGATTCTGTAAGCACTTCACTTTTACTTCACTTTCACTCCATTTTCACTCCAATTTTACTACAATTTCACTTTCACTTTAGTGAAATTAGTAAATTAGTGAACTAATTCAATGGAAACTTTGTTCTGGAACTTTGACGAAGTTTTAGTAGAGTTGAATTTCAAGTTTAGTTCACTGACGCCATCGTCAGGTTGCGCTGCGAACGCTGTTGGAAAAATATCTCAAATTAGATAGAAGCGTTAGTGGAATAATTTTCAAGCGAACGAGATGAATTATTTAATTTCCACAAAGGATGATAAAATTGATTGTCAAACTGAAATTGATCTTGACCTAATTTTTGAGGATTTCCAACGCCTCTCGAGTTACATTGAGAGCTCATTAGTCGTAGAACAATTTCTCATTAATCACTTCTTTCTTGATTTAAATCCCACGTTTTAGAGAGTATTTGCGATTCTCCTCTGTTTTAATACCTACCTGTCTCTGACTTTGGGTGATTCATTTGAAGGTAAGGGACATTAGTGTCAACGTTAACGTTTGAAGGAGACTTTTAGAGGGGTAAAGCAGACTGAAGTGAAGAGAAAGGGAATTTGAGAGAGGAGAGAGAGAGAGAGAAAGAGAGAGAGAAAGAGAGAGAGTCAGAGAGAGAGAGTGAGAGAGAGAGAGAGAGGTGGTGTTTGAAGCAGCGTTTCCCCAGCACAAACGACCCTCTTAATCAATCGCCAGCACCTTTATCAAGCCCTATCTCCTCCCCCTCCACTTGCCCCTCATCACCCGAAAACCCCACCCGACTTCCAACAGCTACGTGAAACCAACTCTACCTCCGAACCAAAGCCTAAAGCCGTCGTAACAAGCCACAACTTCGATAAATCTTTCGAAAGGGCGTTCCATGGTCCGTGTTCGAAACGAAATGAGAAACGCACGTTTCCGCAAACAACCCTTGAAAATCCTGCCTCTTTCGAATCGCAGTAGAGCCAACGATTTTCCTTTCTCTAAATTGTCCCTGACTTTTCCTGAATCCGAATCATTACAATCATGATGACCTAATTTTCTTTTAAATTTGTCGAATTGGAATCTTATTTTTCTCCACTGCCTAGAATTGTTGAAAGAATTTGAGCTTAGAAATCTGGTTTAGTTAACTGACGCTTCCGTCAGGCGGCGCGTGAATTGTTCCGCAATGGTTAAATTCACAATTCTTTTGTCAATTACCCAACCCTGCTAGATGATGCAAGGTTCGGTAGTGGATAAAAAGGTGGATAATAATTTTAGCAAGGTTGGGCAGTTGCTAAAAAATTAAGAATTGGTGGCGCATTCAGTAACTTACCACTTTTGTTTTCAATTTTTCGGTAAAGACGAGAAGGGAATTTTTCTTTGTGTTTGTTACACTATGCAGAATTCAACAGTGTTAAAGGACACAATTTCACGGGCATTACTTTCGAAAATGTAGCTGGAAAGCGACAAGGTCTTTTTATGTTGCTAGCCATATCCACATGACACCAAAAGGAAAAGCGGTCGACTTTCTTCTGTTCCGACGGTTGCATTGCGATTCTTCTCGGTTCACAGCCACTTCTATCTGCGAGGTTATAAAACGACAGCTTTCCAGGGAAAACTTCATGGAAACGTGACATAAAGTGCTACACGCTTCTTAGACGACACCTTCACCAATTTCCTCTTTCTCTCTTTCGACGATCCTCCTACCCAAAAACCTTTTTACAAAGCCCTCTCTCTCTCTCTCTCTCTATCTCTCTCTCCCTCCCTCTCTCTCTCTCCCTCTCTCTCTCTCATACACACAATATAAGAATAAAAAAAACATTCTACAATTTCAATGTTTGTTACACTTTCTGAGAAAATTTACCTCTACGCCAGGGTTGGATAGCTCCCTACTTATCAAATACAAGCGCCATCTGGCTTTAGCGTCATTAAACTAATTATAAAAATGAAATTCTTTTTAATACTATAAATCAAATTCGGAAAAGTATTTTTAAACTAGAAGAAGTGACCATATCAGATTCCAAATCTCTTGAATTTTTATCGCGACTATTTGAAGAAATTCCATCAGTAAATCTTTCCTCACTCAGACGAGTTAGAAAAAAAAAACTTGCTATCGGATCTCGACGTAAAAAATGGAGGGGGTAGGGGGTAAGAAAAAAAAGGATGGAACGGTTGTCGCTCTCGACACCAAAACGCTAAAGTTTTGCATGGTCGGCGCCATACGATTTAAGTTCCCCCGGCAAAGTTGTAACGAGAATTGCTCTCGCCGTAAAGTTACAAGTTTTTCACCCGAACTTGGACTCTTTTTTTCCACACCGGTTCTTTCTCGCGACTTCATTCTCCTACTCTTTTTTTTTTTTTTTTTTTTTTTTCTTAACTCTTCAATTTTTTTTCTTTCTCTCTTTATTCATATTTGCTTCTTCTGTTTTTTTTTTGCCTATATCAAACCTCGTTTTTTTTCCTCCCCCCCTAACACAGAAATGTGAAAATATCCAGTGCACTTTAAAAGAGCGTGTTCAATTTTTCTCTCTCTCTTTTTTTTCCGCCAATGTCACCGCGATCGGTGGTATCCCTGCGGCGAGAATAAAATGCCGGCATATTTCAGACTTATTGCCCCTGCATTTTTGTATACTTTTATTGTGCCTAGTTTCATTCTTTGTCGGTTTACGGTATTACTGCAGAGAGAGCATTACAAGCATTCGGAGAGAACCAAACCATTTGAGAGAGAGAGAGAGAGAGAGAGAAAGCGCGAGTAAAACGAAGAATGTACTGCCTGTACGATTTATTTCAAATTACTTTAAACGAAGCGAAATAAATCCGACCCAGAAAACTGTTTTCACATTAAACCCCCCCCCCCCTAACGACAAAGTACTTAAACGACTAACTGGTCTTTTGGAATACTTTATTTAATTGAAGTAGAGAACACAACTTATATTACTGTTGGTAATTTACTTCCGAATGAGGTAATTTAAAGAAATGTGGGATACTGGTGATTTTTAATGTTTGGTTATGTTTCATCCAAAATGAGAAACCGTGCGGGAGAAACGTTAAGTAATTTCCACTATTGTCGGTCGATAATTTATTATCTGGAGTCGGTAACACAGAGAGCCAAGTTATCAAGTGGCGCTCCAATCCGAAAAGGAAATCTTCATAATCTAGAATCACGTCCATGCAATGTAAACTTTTCCTAATTTTAGGCTGTGTCCACAATAGGCTCTTTTTATGTCCTTACGTCGAACATAACATAAAAATACAAAGAAATCTATGAAATCTATTGTATTTTTATGTTATGTTCGACGTAAGGACATAAAAGGAGCCTATTGTGGACACAGCCTTAGGCCATTTGCTTCGTTTTAAATTAAAGTGTACTTCTATTTCTAATTTGAAAAAAGTAATACCAAATCCGTGTTTCTAAATGGAGCACGTATTTAGCCAAACCTCTACAGTTAGGATGGATCTTTCCTATATACAACGTCACGTATTTAAGACGGCCGTTATAAGAGACACGTAGCGCAACGGTTTACGTGCATGAGTTCCCAACGTTAATGACAAGTTAAATTATCTTTTGCTGGAAAATTCGAGAAATTATATCCTCTAAACGAAATAAAAAAATTGCAATGCTTCGTTAAGACCATTCATCAAAATTTTCACAAAACTTGTTCGCTAATTTCGTCTTAATTCTCTAAAGTCAATTTTAAATTTCCCGCTTTTTAGCTTCTTTTTCCAACTTCCATTCCACGGAAATAACCTAGAATTCTAGTTGAGTATTTCTATATTTTCTGTGTGTCGCTTTCTTCTCTTTCTTCGATCAAGTGCACGTTTTATGTCATCACGTGCAAGTCCACCTTTCCAACTCGTAGTAACAGAAGATGAAATCTTATCAATTGTTTTTCTTCTCTAGATTCTGGAAAATAATGATAATAATATTAGAGTATAAGAAAATAAATCTGACCGCATCAACGTGAATTGAATATAAGAATTGATTATTAATAATAAAAATCAGGAAAAATTACGAGCCTGGTGTTATAAAATTTATGTGCACTTAAATTTTTATGTCCGTCTTTGAAGAGAGTATTACAGAAAAGTAGAAAAAAAAATTACTAGACAAATTAGTGACACTTTTGAAAGATATTTTTAAGTTCAAGTCTAGATTTCAAGCGACAAAAAAAATATAGAAATACTTAACCAGAATTCTAGGTTATTTCCGTGGAATGGAAATCGGAAAAAGAAGGTAAAAAGCGGGAAATTTAAAATTGACTATATGTGAAATCGATATCGACCGTTGGTAATTTTTTCCCCCTCTTGTAATGGCGCCCGTTCTGGAAAATGTCCCGAATCATCGACATAACCTCTCTAAAATTTCCATTTTCCCTCATTTCCCTCTTGAAAATCTCACAATATTTGATTATTTATACCAGAAAAAACCCTAGATGACTTTAAATTACCATTTTGGTAACATTTTCTGAATAATTGAAAAAAAGACTGTGTGACAAAAAACTGTCGAGTTATACAGTGAATTCTTCAATTGTTCTCGCGAAAATGTTCTCAGATCGTAAATTGTCGACTTTTCTGGATTTGCATATTAAATTATCGTACTTCAAGTTCCCTTAAATTTAAAGGTTATATATACACTTATGATGTGAATTTGTTAAGCACTCACACACACACACACACACACACAAATAGATCACAGACATGAGTTTGTGCGCGACAGCTTTGCTGAAATGGGAACATTTAAATGCACGAGAGCTTTTCGCGGCGAAGAAATGTAAAATCTGCGATTCTCCAAGGTGCTTCGTTTCTCAAGGGTGGAGAGTTCTCCATCGAGGTATGTTGAAAAAAAAAAAGTTTCACAAAAGGGCGCGCTCGGATATATCAAAACCAAAAAGTATGAGAGGCACATGTGTGAATAAAGCAGTCGAGTTATTTAAAAACGATGCATGAGAAAAACGATTTTAGATGCGGTACTGATTTTTTTTCGGCTTGGGGGAATATTTATTGATTCCTCCTGATATTAATGTCCATGAGTGCAAAAATGATAAACGTATTTCTGCTTCTCTTTCACACTCATTGTTCATTTTGCAAATATCTTAGAACGTTTCTTTTTCGAGAATTGTGAACAGGCCTTTAGAGGAGTTCCTGGAAGACGCTAAAGGTGGCTCCACAATTGGTTGAAATAGAAGTAAAAACGAACCTATACATTACTTACCTGGGGGAAATTATTGTAATTATTGATATTTAAATCATTCAATAAATATAATAATTAATATAATATAATATAATTAATATAATAATATAATAATATAATAATATATAATTTAAAAAAAACCAAAAGAGTTGTAATTGTTAAGCTAATGTTCAATGTAAAAGTGAAAATTTCCAGGTTGTAAAATTTAAGGAAATTTGTATCCGTGTGTGTGTGTGTTTACTGGTACGCAATTTGTTTGACAGTATTAGGATTCCCTGTGTGGGCGTGTTTGTATTCATTTACATACATGAGTGTGTGTTTTATATTTGACAGCTTATGTCTATACACGAGCAAGTTTTATATGTGATGCTGGTGTTTCTTTGGGATTATGTGAACTTTAGTGTGTGTGATTGTGTGCCGGACGAACAATGGAGGGTGATTCTGAACCAACCTAACCAAACGCGTCCCCCCTCTCTCTCTCTCTCTCTCACTCTCTTTCGCCACCCTTTCTACTACCCTCAACACAGCCCATACCACAGTAACCATCTCATCGCAACTCGCACCCATCCAGCAGCGTACGATATTATGAATTCAAGCACCGCGCTGGAGCTTTCGTGCCACTGGCAGACCAACCGTCGACGGTTCGGAAAACACTGTAATTTATGGTCGAGCAGGAACGTTGGTGGGGGGAGGGGGAGATAGGGCAACGATGCATTTCGTTAATTATTCCTAAAACTACGAGAGTCAGTGACCTGAAGATCTCACAGGTCTTAACGCCATACTCCTGACCTATTAACCTATACGTAACCAAACGTCTGACATTAGTGAAACCCCTTTTGTTTCAACACTCAACATATGTTTTCATCTTTTCCATTTAGGGTACATTCACAATATCTCAAAACATTTGGCCGTTTCACACTTAGATAAAACCGATTTAGTAACTTTCTAGTAAATTTCCTATAATGACATTTTTTGAAAGTTACTAGTTACTAAATCTAGATTTTATTGAAGAGACAGTGTGAATCTACCTATTGTAACAGTTTTTTTTTAAATCCTAAACCATTGAAACAACAGGGCTTCTATTAAAGGTCCAGGGGTTCAGGTTTCAATTTAATGTGGTAAATAGAAAACTAGATTAAATCCAAACAAAGGTTTTCTGAGGAATATCGGCGAATGCAAACCATGAGATAGAAAAGGACGCAAAAAGATTTGCATTCGAAGCACACCTGCCGATGGCGTCAGTGAACTAAAGCAAAGCATAAGATAGAACAAGCGCCAGAGTTGGGTAGCTTTATTTTCAGTCTCGTTTGGCGTCAGTGAACTAAAGCAAAGCATAAGATAGAACAAGCGCCAGAGTTGGGTAGCTTAATTCTTCAGTCTCGTTTACAGTCTAAAGGTGCGTTCACACGTGATGCAATTTAAATGCCAAATTGTGTTGACATTAAAAACAAGTGGCAAAAGTAGAAGTTCTTTGCACGTATTTTGCTTTTGTAACATTTTCTCTGGTAGAAAAATGAAAAACAGGAATTGTGAAGTGGGCCAAAAAAAAGTGATCTGTGGAAAAAATTATGTAATCGACCTCCTGTAGATAAAAATAATAGATATGAATGTATCAGGCAGATATAGGAATTGTGTGTGGGTATGTGGGCAAGGCGGAATTATCTCGATTCGATGCCATCCCCTGCGTTCGTTGGGTAGCGAACCACCGACGAAACTACGTAAATTATGAACGCTGTTTGACTTCATGCCAGCTACACCCCCCGTAACCGGTAGCCATCCCCTCTGCGTGTGACCAGAGAGAATAAATTTTCATAGTGCGATGCATCCGCCTGCGAAACGTTCCCTAATACAATGGGTGGTAGTGAGAAGGGAGGGGCAGGGCTGGGTTGGTTTGACGGTTTTATGTTGTACCCTCCTTCACTATTTTCTCCACCAGAGTGCCTTGGCGAAAACACTAGAAAATTTCTTCCCTTCTAAAGAAGTGATTTAGTCTATGACCACAGTAAGATTTCGTCATCCATGAAATCATAATTCAGAAAATAAATTTCCAAATCATTATTTAGTTTGAATAGGTATAAATTTGATTTAAAAAATTCTACTCTTGACTATATATATTCGATAACAGATAATATAAAAATGGAGATTTAATCTTTGGTATCATTATAAATTTCTAAAATCCCTTGAGAAGTTTATATTTTACTTGCGGTAGGAAGATTTATGATTTAAAGTGAAATGGGTTGTCAAATTGAAAAGTTGAGAAGCACTTTTCGTTTCACATAACTCTTGAAAACTTTAGAATTTCCCTGGCAAGCCGAATTTATGATATGGCGGAGAATAAATTTTATGATGAAAATCGGCGAATTTCTGTAATCTTCTTTTCATTTTAATTAAGATGGTTAATTTAACTTTCCATATATATATATGTGTGTGAATCAAAGTAATTAATTTTTGGTATACTAGTTTAAAATGCAATAACTTCTATTTAAATAGGGATTTGAATAAATTTATATTGCATTTCCCAGTTATTATCATCCAGAGATAAAGAGATAAATATTCAACGGTTAGGAGTCTTAATTGGTTCACGGACGCTATCGCCAGGTGGCGCAACTTTTTCCCCTAGGAATGTAATTTTTTTTTTACGAAAATTGTAAACTATTCAGTTCGCAATTCAGTGGAATAATTATCTTTTTAGAATTATTAAAGAGAAAATGTTAAGTATTCTGTTTGCTAGGTATTTACGATAAAAAAAAATTATCGCCCATACAAAATGAATTAAAGAGAGAAAGAAAAGTTACTCAACTACCTTTATAGAACGTTTTTTTCTTCCTGCAAAATTTCTAGTCGATTTTCGATTGATCGACAGTACGAACGCTGCGAATAAAACGAAACCCGATTCCGTTTCGCTTCACGCTCGCTCGACTTGGAAAATTGGCTCACGATTTTCACCACCTATTGCGGGTATTGGAGGGCGTGAGCGAGCCAAGCAGAATATCAAAACCGAATTTCGCTTCTGGCTAACTGATCATCTCTACAGATATATACGAATAAATACAATGAAACTGAAAAGAAAGACAGAGAAAGAGAGAGAGAGAGAGAGAGAGAGAGAGAGAGAGAGAGAGAGAGAGAGAGAGAGAGGGGGAAATTTAAGAAAACCGATATATTCAACGATCAATATAATCAATGAACAATTGTCAAGTCTTCAAAACGCCTTAATTATGTAGCATTAATTATAATGACACGATTATTGACGAGCATTGATTAACGTCTGTTCCGGAGCGATTGGATTATCTTCCTCGTATATATATACGCACGAGGCTTCTCTCTGATCGCAAACTCAATTAACGTTTCCTATGTTTGTCGCCATTTTCGATCTCGCAATATGAGGAAAATTTAACTTTCCTGAATTTAGGTTAAGTACTACAACAATCAAATTCTATTATTGACAACTGGGATTTTCAATTTGGAAATAAATTCCATTACCTCCTATTATAATTGTGTAAATTAAATTCAATTTGTAATTACTTATTTCATTATTAGTAAATTAATTATTTAAAACAACATTCATAATTTGAAATATTATATAAAAATTTAATTAACTAAATTCTAAATAAGCATGGTTCAATCACTCCTGTGATTGAAACAAGGACAAAAGTTGACGATCGCCACCAGTGGCGCTGACTACACTGGTGCAATGAATATAAAAAAAGTAATAATACAAATAAAATGTAATTCTTTCCGATAAATTCTATTTATTACTTTTCACATAATCTTGATCTAGAAACTAAAATAAATTTCCTATTATAAAATATAATAACTGATGTAATTTTTTTAATGAAAATAACCATAAAATTCTCGGCGGGAAATTCAAATGATATAATAATCCTTTAGTCTAAAAGTCTAATTTTTAAATAAATCTGAAACGAATTTAAATAAACATCAATTAAAATCTAAATGGTAATAATTTTCCATTATTTCAACTATTTAAATTTCGTTTCAGTGAAATAGTAATACCTAAAAAATGCTTTTCAAGCAGAAATCAGAATTTGAAATTTATCTTGAAATTATCAAAGTAAATATATTTTGGAACAAACAAAAATATGAATTCTCGTGTTCTATAAACTTCGAGTACTCTCTTTGAAATGGGTGATTGCAAGAAACTCTGTATACAACGCAGTTGTGTTGAGAGAGAGAGAGAGAAAGAGAGAAAGAGAGTGAGTGGAATTAATATCAAAATATCGCATTCCAATTCATGCCGGAAACTCATACGCAAAATTATTTTCAGCACTCGAACGGACTCAACTTTAATTTGCAATAGAATGCGATTCAGTCAAAGGGGATGCTTCATTCAAACCCCTTTTGCACACCCCACTGTTCAATTTAATTAATGTTCGTTCTGCTTCGAGGATCTAGAGAAAGGGACAACGTGCTTTTCTTGAAGCACAATAGCATTTCTAGTCGAGCTCCTTCAACTTCTTTTTAGAGAAAACGTACCGCTTCTCTCGTTCTCAAATCCCTACCCCATTCACCTCATTTACCCTCTCTCTCCCCCCCCTACCCCTACATCGACCTCACAGATAAAATTCAATTAATTAATTTCCTACCGTAATTAATTTAATTGTTATTATACGAATATTTATTACTCTTTATAAATAATAATAATAATAATAATTGAACTAATATCATATTTGTCTCTTCTTTTCTCAAAAAAAAAAGAAAGAGAAAAAAAAGAAAATACAACTTGAAAAAAAATTTTTAGTAATAGAATTTTAATGTAAATGGGAATTAATTTTTTTCAACTCGTTGCAATGTGCGATTATATTTTCAGTAGTATAAGCAGAGCTGGAGTCAGACTGCGCAAGTGATGTAATCAAAGCATATTGTAAATCTGACCTCAGACTTGTGTCTTACTAAAATAGTGTGTGATAATTTTAATAATATAAATAAAAATTATATAAATTAAAAT
>JUFY01022404.1:0-21972 GCA_001855655.1 Leptopilina clavipes
TAGAAAAAAAATATAATTCCATATAAAAATCAAATTTTTATTTCAAAAAACGGTATGTAAACAATTTCCAATAAATTAAATGAAAAGTTCAAATTTGAAAATTGTTAAATATTGCAAATAATTTGAAAACGGAAATATTGAATAAAGAATAAATTCTAATTTTAATAATTACATACATATATAAATAATAAATTCTAAAAAATAAAATTCATCACGTATTTTCTTTTTAAAATATTGAATTTAAATTTCTTCTAATTTTCAATGAGAAATGGTGATTGTAATTAAAATTCAAAATTACCTGATCAAGAGACATTGTCGAAAAGCGTGTTCGTTCGATGATAACGAAAAGATCACTCTGTATTTTATGTCCCTCTCTTTGAATAAATTTTAATGACAAGAGTCCAAACTTCCAGCAGTGGGGATTTAAAGTCATATGGAAATGATCATAGAGACGGATGAAAAAAAAAACTTGTAGAACCGGTTAATTTAAAAAGCAATTTTCATTAGTTTTAAATATTGACAAAAACATATTTTCAAATTCTAAGATTTTAAAATTTTTTATCGTATTATTTTCTTTGGAACAAGAAAAATTCATATATAAAAAATTGGAAAACTTAAGCACGGTATTTTTTTAAATTAAATATATTCGTAATAGTGAACGATTAGAACTTATAAAAAAAATGCTAAGTAATTAATTTTACTACAAAACTTATTTGTATTCATGATAAATAATTTTCTGAATTTTTATTTAAAAAAAAGGACTTATTATTTCTTTACATTGTATAAAACTGAAGGCTATCCCATTAAATGATGAAGGAAATATTGCAAAAATTTTAATCACGTTCATTTCTCTTTGACAATAAAAATTTCTTTCTGTCATTTACATTCTTTAAATTGTGATAATATCATTATGTTTAAATTAATGCTTTGGCTGACATTGAACATTTTTTTTTTATATGAAAAAGAAAATTCTCCCTTTCTATGCAAAACAATAACAGACCGCATTATAATTATAATAATTTAATCCTTTAAATTATTCATATTTAAAAAAAAAAACAATTTTCTATCGTTTTGTATGAGAAAGATAAATAATTTATATTCAACGTTTTAAAGTATATAAGTTGAACAAAGAAAGATAATCTTTATTCTTTCATATTTTCGATTGAGCACAAGAAAAATTATTATTTGCAGAATTTCATTGTTCCTTTAAATTATAATCTTTACAAAATTTTCTTTGTGTCATTTTTTTTCAAAGCGTCAAATTTTCGTATGTAAAAAGTTATTATTTTTATTAATTTTTTTTATTTATTTTTACAATATTATTATCGTAATGAGATAATATTTTAAATAATAGTAATTAAAAATAAATAGGTAAAAAAATTAATTATTAAAAATTTATTTTTAATTATATAATTAATATTTATTATTATTTATTACTATACCATCGATATTTATTTATTTAAATAAAATATAGAGAAACTTTCTCTCTTATTTTTTTTTATATATATTTAAACAGAGGAGAAATTGATATTGGATCATTATAAAGTGTCTTGCAAAAGTAATTTATTGTTTTCTGAGAAAGATTTTTAATATTAATTATCTCGAAACGTTGTTGGTTTCATCGCGAAAGTTCCCTTAATTTGCAGTAGTTTATCCGGTCCAGGGTGAAATAAATGAGGCCATCGTGCCACATCATTTGACTCACGACTCACCTGCCCAGGAATGCGGGAATTCCTTATTTCAAGTTTCTACCTTTCTATAAAACCACCGTTTTCCCTCTTTTCACGGCTCACGTTTGAGGGCCTTCTTAAAAAAAAGTAATAAACATTAAGCATTGATCTACAATTTTTTTTAAATTAAATAAATTAAATTTCTACATTTGATTATTATTTAATTCAAAATTTATTTTTTTAATTTTATTTATTATTTTTATTTTAGTATTATTATGTATTGTTATTTATTGTTATTTTTTTAATGTATATTTACATTCGGTTTTTAGACCAATTTAATTTACAAATTTTAATAATTTTATAGACATTATTTCGGCTTTTTTTAAATAAAACAAAAGATGCAATCAGAGACTTTAAAACGTGAACACTCGAGAAGCGTTAAATGCGTTAAAGTCATTCAACGGAATTGAGGAGAACTCCTCATGTGTTTAGAAAACACCTGTTTCTTTTTGAATTTTCCGCGGTTGTTACGCTCCTGAAACGATTCTCATCGGAAACAACCGAACTTGTGCGATTTGTCGATGCGGTATTTCCGAATCCTTCCGAAGCGAATAAGCGGGTAAATTCGTACGGTTTCGGTTCATTTCGTCGTTATATATATGTTATTCCCTCATCGCTCCATTGGTTTTACCTTTACGTTATACGCTACATATCGGCGGAATTCGCGAATCATCGCAGTTGTGTGTCTCGCGTGTGTGACAAAACAATAGGGAAACATTTGTTTATTGTGTGACATTGTTTGAACATTTTATTATACGAACTTCTTTCTCAGCATGTGAAAAAGAAAAGGTTATTATATTACAATCATCTGCGATAAATCCGGTCATTCAATCTGTTCTATCCGGTCAATGCTCGATAACATTTTAAGGAAATCATTTTGAAAGCAGTTTTTCTTGGAAATTGTAAAGTTGTTTGACTAAAAAACGGTTTTTTTTTCATTCCAAATAAAAAAAATCAATTGACAGTTCAAGAAACTCGTGCATAAATGTGTTTAAAAAAAGTTTCTCAAAATTCATCGACTGACAATTTTTCTATTTTTCAGAAAGAAAATTCGTCATTTCAATTTTTCTAACGGACACTGCCCAAGTGAGATGAAACAAGGAAATAATAAAAAAAAATGAAGTGTCACGTACAAATTGACTGAAGTGAATTTCAATCTCTTGAAAAGTTTACAATTTGTTTTACAAATTTTTTCACTTGGAGGACGTTTTGTAAACGAGAAACATAACAGAAGAAGGATTTGTTGACGCTTTGGGGGAAAAATATGCGGAACAATTAACTCGTAAGTTTTGTTTTTTCTTTCCCCGTTTATTTGACATTTTTATTGTAAATAATTTATATATCTTAGCCAATTCCCTCCAAATAAGATGGAATTAATTAATTTTCAAAATTAACATAATTTATTCTTGTTTAATCAATTGCGTCTTATTTAATCAATCATAAAAATATTTGGAAATTGATTTTATAAACTGACAATAATAATGTATATTTTGTGTTAATAGTAAGTGATTGTTTTATGATATTTTTTGCACGGGGAAACTGAAATAATTAGATTAGAATCGCCGTTGAGATATACGTCAAGATCAATGTTCAATTTTTTTAATACTGAAACCAAAGTTCCTGCATATGTTTATAAGGTTGTAAAAGTAATTTTTCTCCTTATATTGCAAAAAGAAAGTATACTGGAAAATACATATACTTCACAAGTATATAACGTTACTGGAATAAAAGGAGAGCGTGAGATTTCTTTTCTTGCATTTTACAATCTTGGTCGTAGACGCACCTAAGAATAATTCATTTTATTCTATTAAAATCCACAAACAGTAGATGCCATTTTAATTACTAAATATTGTATTATGCAATAATTCCCATAACAAAATGTGCATTGAAATAATTAAATTATCACCATAACTTTCGCGATTCATCATTCAATTATATAATGACAAAAGTATTTTCAAATAATTTCTTATATTAATATTAGTTTTAAATTGAAAGTTAGAAACTTTTTTTTTAATATTATTTTAAATTTGTGACAAGGATGCTGAAAAAACGGCAATTTAAAATATAAACATGAAAATATCTGGGCCAAGTGAAACAAAGTAATAATAATTTTCGGTCTTATTTTAATAATGAAGGAACTTGCGAAAGTTGAAATTATTTTTATAAAGAAAATACTGTTAATTGTTCAACAAATAGAATATTTTCACAAGGTTCTTGAAAACAGTTAATAATGTGTCTATAGTTTTTATAGAGATAAGATATTTCTGGAATTTCTTATACATATTAGTTTATCACCATTTATTCTCAGCCGATGAATTAATTAGCTATATAACGATATTACCTCACGAAAGTTAAATGTTTTGTAATCATTTAGCGACCAGTATTGGCATTAAAAACATTTGCATTCCATATTTTTCTTTCTAATCGAGAAAATTTTATTTATCTGATCTGATCAGTATAATTTCATCATTTCTATATTTTTCGATGCATATCGATCTTTAACTGTATTTCTAATGGCAATTTAAACAATTAAACTTTTTTTCATCATAACTAATTAGTAAATATTAATTTATTAATATTTATTAATTAACTATGATTTGTTTGCTTTGGTATATCGATAACAAATAAATACTTAAGTAAAAAATAATTAGATTAGTAAAAAATATTAATTTGTTAATTGGATATTATATTTTATTAATTAACAATTATTTAGACAAGTTATTAATAATGATGAATCGTAAAAATGCGAATTTCTATTTAATTTTAAAGATCCAGTTATACAAATATTCTAACAAAACAGCTGCAACATAAGCAAGGAACATACGGTTGATGGGTTTATACAGTAGAAACGCGAATTTCATTGTAAAATATGATAACGGTAATAGGACACTCTTCTTATCTCTTCAAGAATGCCTTTAATATCAATTTTATATCCGGTTTCCGGAATAAGGAAAATCTTATAATCTCTGACTTTGTAATTTTTTATATGTCCCTGAAATTCTAAACAGATTTTTGTATTCAAATTTCTTTTTTAATTATATGCATTATTTATAAGAATCTTTTTTATTCACATAAAGTAAAATTAAATATGTTAAAACGTATTTTTCTATAAAAGATTACGTAAATCTTTCGTTCTTCTTCATAATCACTACATGATTCTTTTTTACAATAGAAAATCATTGTCAAATTTTTATATTTAACTTTATTTTGACTTTTCTTCAAGTTTAATTTTCAAAAAAAAAAAAAATTATTTGCATATTTTGTTCTCAAAAATCTTTATCTAATCGTAAAAAAATCGACCTATTTCTACTTTATAACAAAGTCTTTGACTTCTTTGTTATATTTTTAGATTTTAATCTTTATGAGATTCGATTTTTATGTTGTAAAGAAAACAAACAATAGATCTGCCATTTTTTTTATTGATAAATAAATTAATAATATTATAAATTTTGGTTTCCTTTTTTTCTACAGGAACTGGAATGAAAGAAATATGATATTGATATAATAATAATAATTTTATTAGGTACTATAAATAAAAAATAAGTAGTAGATGAAAATTAATACTGTTCAGTCAATCATACGAGAATTAAAAGTTTACGTAAAATAATTTCAATGATAATTATTTAGAAAGAGAAAATATAATATAGAAATGTTGGTTTTTATGAGAGATATTTTGCTGTAATGAAGAAGTTGTTTAAATTCTTTTGTGTCTCATGGAAGATTTATAAGAATTTTTCTATCCATAACTTGTGAGAATTCACATCTCTTTCTTTAATTAGAGTGCTGTTCTAATTGTATACATATAAATAAAAAGAAACAGTTGTAAATTTTTTTTTACGAAACCTATGAGGAAAGATTGCAAATATTCAATCATATTTACAATTAGAAATAATTTTATACAGTTAAAATACGTTGCATTCAAAACATTTTTTATTGAAACAAATAATAATTATTATTATTATTCTTTCGTAGGTAATAAAATTTTAACTGATTTTAATTTAAACAAACCATTGAAATTTCTCATAAAAGATCAAATTTAAATTAAATTAATTTTTAAAAATTAAATTTAAATGAATGGAAATCTCTATTTAGAGTTAAAAATAAATAATAAAAATTTGAAGTCAATAGAATGATTTTGTTACTCTACTTTTTATCCAATCAATAAGCCTTCTTCAGGCTCACTCTCTTGAGATAATATTTTCACAAAGTTGTCTGATGAATCACACTCGAACCGGTTTTATGAATTTAAAAAAAAACTGTTGCAGGAGATGGAGAGAGGATGAAAGAAAAAAATTAAGGATTCCCCAGTGTTGGAGCACTGACAAATGCACGTGAAACCGGAAGAAATTGGGATGACTCCCTCGCCAACGGCAAATCGGAGTTTCCTGCATGGTGATCGATCATCGCGTTTGAATTCCGATAAAATTGTTTATGCCACTCTAGACAGTTTGGCCCTGAAGAGAGTTACTCTACCACTCAAATTATTGCCAATTGATAATCACAACGTTGAAAATTCTGCGAAAATTGATAATAAAGAAAAGATCATTCCGAGAAAAATTTCTTCTAGAAAGCCCAGTTTCAAGGTGAGCATTCTATCGATATACATACTTTCATCTCTCATACTGTATAAATTTTTACTGATTGTGAGAGAAAAAAGTTTCCCCTTTTTATATAAATGTCCGTCTTATTAATATTCTGTGAATTTTAATATTGACAATGATTTTATTTATAATCAAAATCAATTTCAGAGAAAATGATTTTTCCATTATCAGTTTAAGATAAAAGAAATTTTTTTATATCAGAAAATTGTTAACGATATGATTTTGTTTTTCTTTTTTTTTCTTCTCTTCGTCACT
Source organism: Leptopilina clavipes (assembly GCA_001855655.1). Taxonomy (NCBI): domain Eukaryota; kingdom Metazoa; phylum Arthropoda; class Insecta; order Hymenoptera; family Figitidae; genus Leptopilina; species Leptopilina clavipes. The sequence continues at coordinate 6,587 of JUFY01022404.1, forward strand.
ATTAACAAATCTAGCAAAAAAGTTTTGTGATAAATAAATGTTGAAAGGCTACTTAAGATACCTGTTTTGCTACGCTCGAGAACAATTGAATTACAGGCTTTTAATCTCAAGACAAGAATACAATTTCTGATAATGATGTAATTTTCACATCGGCATACGTTACGTTAAAAATTTTTTCTTAACTTTCTTACCATATAAATTTAATTGTACACGTTTAAACAATTAGTTTGAAGAGATAATTTTCAAATTACTTTAAACGATAGTTTTACACTTTTGTAAATGTATAATAAATATTATAGTTCAAATCGTCGTGAATTAAAAATATAGTGAGCGAAAATTAAATAAATTGTATAGATTTGGTTTCCAGTCACACCGGAATTAATTTTTTTAATTACTTAAGCCGCGAATAATTTTATGTTTCTTTTTCCTTTTTATATTCTTGAAACATCTATATGTTCGCGATTGTGTCAACCTTCAACACAACATCTGTGATGTAGATATATCGAGAGCCCCGTTACAAGAGTAAACATTCACCATTCCGTTTCTAACAATAAGTATGACTTCTAAGCTTTAACGGTACCTCGATCTTGATCGCGAATTTTCTTCAAGATGCTTTTATCAAATTAAAGGAAAAAAAAAATTTTTTCCCCTATCTTCTTATTTACAGTTTTCATTTTAAACAATAGGAAAATAATTTTATTCACAAAAGCGCTGCCACATTCTCATTCGGGTTCGCATAAGTAAAGTTCATTGTACCGCTTGGTCCAGATTTTTTTCTTACGAGTTTCATTAATAACTGAGGAATTTTTTCAAGAAATAATTTTTTCCGAAAATTGTAAAACAAATTTTCTTTATTTATTTTTCCGTTTTATTAATAATAATATCTTACTGGGGAAAGTAATTTGTATTAAGTTTTTTAATTCGAAATATGAAAAATTAGAAATTTGTTTATAAAATATTAGAGATAATTTTTAGAGACACTTTTCAGACTTAACAATTTTTTTTAAAAGGTTTTTATCCTCTAAGATGAATTTATTCACATTTGTTACTATTTTTAGTCGAAGGCCTTATTATTGGATTTAATAATTTTATGCAAATTGATTAGTTTGCATTTTTAACCGATTTGCGAGTCAAGTTTCAAGTCTCTTTTATGTCAGATATTCAACGAATTAAAAATCTTTGGCAAAAATAAATTCCTCTAATTTCAGAGAATTTGGGGGGAAAAAGTTTATAATTTTTCAAGTAGAACTATCATTTCCTGTAAAAAATTTTTTTTTTGTATTTTTCTAAAAAGAAGAAATGACACGTTTGTCTCATTTTCTTTTAAATGAACGATGAAAGGATCTTTCAACTTCTGTGTCAATGACTTACAAATTTTATTTACAAACATTAAGAATATAAAATATTTTTAACGAAAATTAAATTTCAATGAAACATTGAAATTAATTCGTCAGTTAATTTAATATTTTATCCATATTTACTTTATTTATTAATTAAAAATGTTAATTTTTTCTTTTAATTTCAGGTACGAACGGCTTCAAATATTCAATGGAAAATTCGTTCACGATTAAATCAAAACTCGAAGGCAGAAAATCAAAGGGAAGTTATGAAAAAATCCGTTTCTCTTAACAGAAGAAGTAACAAAAAGTTATTAAAGGATTCAAAATTATCAACAATTACTCAACACGACTCTTGTCCTATGAAAAGTCACACATTATCAAAAGATGCGAAATTATCCGAAATTGTTCCATCTCAAGAAAACGTGACGAGAACGAGTGAAAAAACAAAACACAAAGATGATAATTTTAATTCATCACTCATTATTGATAGTGAATTATATGATGACGTATTTTCTACTGGCAATAATTTAAATATAGAAAAATTGGTGGACGAAAAAAATTTAGATCTGGATATTTCCTCTATTAGTATTAATAGTTACAATCTCAGCAATCAATCCGATACTAGTGGTTACGGTAGCAATAATAATACAAATAATTCGAGTAGTATACAATTCAATGACAATGACACGTGCAATATTAATAACAATATTATCGGAAATCAATTTATTAATGATGAAAAGTCAAAGAACAAATATAAATATTTTACCAAGAATGTCCTTCATTATGTTCCCATATCAAGTCACGTGAAACGTTACAAGAAATTGAGAAAAAGTCAATTGAGTTTATCGCTGGGATCATTGAAAAACAATCAAATCGATGGTAAATTTGATTTGGATGATTCTGCAAAATGCAGAAGTCTCTCGAGAACTGAATTAAAGTACGTGACAATATCACCGCCAACAAATTTTGTTCACGTCGCTTCTGCCACAAATCCAAAATTATTAGTGAATTCCGATAATAATTCGTGTTCAAAGCAAAATATTATTATGCATGAACAAAAATTCGTTGATCTGAGAATTTTCAAGATGGATCAATTACAAAATTCCAAGATGGATAAAATAAAGGGTGAGTTTTGTTTTTGTTGAAAATTTTATTTTATTATTGTTATTATTGTTCACATTAAAGATTCCTGATATAATTGTTTCTTGCGATAAAAAATTATTTTTTTTGATATATGTAATTAATTTTTGATTCTTAGTAATTGATAATTAACACTTGCAACTTCTGTAATTTTATGATACAAAATATTATGCTACAATGGTTCCCGGACTTGCCACTTTATGAGAAAAAAAGTTTTATAGCTGTTTAGCTATAATAATTATGGTTAACCGCAAACTGTACCAGGATCACGTAGCGTAATACAATTTTACGATTGAATTGTTTTGTCAGAATATGTATATAAGAAAAAATTTCGTTATGTTTCACATCCTTGTTCGTACAACTATTAAAAATTTATTGACATTTTTAATAATTTCCTACACTTAGTCAATTGAGAATTAGAAAATAAAAACTGTTCATTTATTCAGAGTCGTGAAAAAATATTATCTTTCAATTTCAAAATATCTGATTTATATTATTTTTTTCTATGTGAAATAATAATTTATTAGAAAATTAATTTGTATATGAATTATTTTTCTTCAGGTCGTTCTAGCTTCTTGTTGAGTGAAACTGATGGAAGGGGTTATGTGGAAATTAAAAAATTACCATCAACAACCGACGACGATCCATCTTATGATTCAGTGAGTGAAAATCAATCGGTGAAAGTTGAAAATTTGGAAAATTGCCAATTAAAGATCAATGAGAATGAGGTCGATGAAAAGATTTACGAACCAGTGTCCGAATTCTCTCCTTATAATGGTTTAAAAGCAAATTCGAGTTTTCTTTGGAGCGATCGAAGGAAAAATTCTGAAAATCATGAAAATTCAACATCAAGTAATCACAGTAATGATGAAAATACATACGAGGAATTTGACGATATTGGAACATCTTTCGAGGTAATTTATAATTTATTCTTATTTCCTAAGTTTAAGTTTTTCTTAAAAAATTAATTTCAATGTTATTAAAATTTATTTGAACAAAAAGAGTCAAATTAAATTAGTAGTGTAAAATAATTAAAGAAAAAAAAATATAATTTGCATTATTTCCCGTAACAATATCTTAATTACGAAATGAAATATTTCTACATTCACATTTTTCGTAACTTTTGTTTGAGTAAGAATTTTTAAGATTATCTTGTCAGTTTTTTAATATAAACATCTTATTTTACAGACTGTTGAAAATTTCAATTTCTGAATTTTCAGATTATTGCACGTAATATTTATTACAGTTGAATAATAATTTTCAATTTGCGTGCAATATTCGTTATTTAAAAAATGACAATCAGCAGAATTTACAGTTTCATCACTAATTACATATTATATCGATAGGTTGATAAAATTCCTGAAACATTGTAAAATAAGTTATTTATTGTTTTTAATATTCGTACGTGATGGAAATTCAAAACATTTTTTTTTAAATTTAATCAATATTTTTGATTTATTTTTGCTTTAAAAATATCTAATTATTTTCTTTTAATTAATTATATTGAGCAATACAAATTGAAAATTTAATATTTTTTGCCTGACCATCGAAAATTGAAAATTTGAATTTTTTTTTCACAGAATGATGATTACGATGATGTGGAATTTCCCAAAAATGAAGAATTTGAGAACGTTTATGATGACGTTATGCCGTCGTCATGTAAAATGGAGCAACATTTCTCGTCAACGAGTACTCTGGAGATAAATGACTACCTAATTTTAAAAACGAAAGCGGAACTTGAAAAAATTGAATTCGAAAAAAAGGAGGATTCGGAGAGAAGTTCTAATTATGAAAATTATGCAGTGAACAATGATTACTCGAGCGTCGACGAGGACGACGATGAGATAAATGATGAGAATGAACAAGGAGTGTATGATGACGTCGATCTTCCAAGTCAGGAACGTGTCAATAGCCTTTACGCAGGTTCCAGTACAGGATCTCAACCGGGGTCATCGTTGAATGGCAAGGAATCTGAGTGGGAGGATCTCGAAGACGCGAAACCTTCTCTGCCCGTGCCAAAGAGAAACGTCACGTGGTGAGTGGCATTTGAATTCTTTTCACAATATATTATCCAAGGCTCAAATATAGTCTCCAATTCACATTCTACATTTATGCAATAATAATAATTTATTTCTCTGAACAAAAAGAGAGAAGTGTAAAGTTGACTTACATTCTTCTCAATTTTTTGTTTGTTTTGTATTTATATTAAAATTCAATTAAATAAAAAAATTGCATTTAATGTTTTATATATTAGGGAAAATTATTCCTTTTAGAAAAGTTTAGAAAGCTGTGAATTCGTTTTAATATGAAGGCAATGATAACATCAGAGTTACTTCATTATCCGACCTGAGACTTAATGGCGTGACGGTCCATCTTTATTGTTTCAACGCAAACAATAGTACTTGGCAAACATTCAAAATTAATAGGTTCTTCTTCACTGTTTCAATATGAGATATATACATATAATCATAATTTCTTCTTAGAAAACAAATTTAAAAAATTCTTGAAAGTTTAAAATTTTTTTTCTTGTAATTTTTTAGTACACGTGGTGGAGAGACTCCGAGTAAAAAGAAATTGGCACAAAGATGGTCGCGGAAAATACGAGGACAACGGACAAAAGTGACTCGAAAAAGTTCCGGAAGATCTACAAGTCAGACAATATGCGATCGTGTGGTCCTCTTTGGTAAGTAAAACTTAATGAGAAAGTTTGCAAACAACATTTTATTATACAATACACAGGTGACTTATATAACACAATGGGAAAGCCTCTTTGACGTCTTGAAATCACTTTCTGAATTTGAAATAAATTTTCTATTTCTAAAAGTCAATTGATTTCGATTCTATATTTGGAAAAAGTAAATTTATTTTTTCCTCCACTCGTAAGTTAGTTGGAAAATGTCGCAAAATTTTCTCTTTGACAATTTAAAATGAATAATTCAATTTGAAATCGTCTTTGAACTTTATAGAAAATTTTACGATTTTTTTACTCCTTGGTAAAGATTGATAAACCGTTCACGTTCTGCATGCGTTTCACTTCTGATTATTAATGAGCAAGAAAGAGACACATAGGAGAAATAGTCCTTGACTTTCGATTATTCGCATTTTCATATATATATGTCGCTTAGCCGCTTCTTTGCGATGAGACTTTAACGACTAAAAAGTGTAGGAAGTCGTCTGCCGCAGTTGAATTCATGAATATTGTATAATTTCCATATTAATATAGTCATTTCATTATTCGCCTCTAGAAATGTCAAGTTCCATAACGTCTCAGATTCATTCTAAAAATAAGAATAACGCAAATTATTCAAACATTTTTTTATAAAAAGCAATTTTAAAATGTTGTTAGACTTACTATATTAGTCAAACACTACTATAAACTATTCGATTGCTCCACATAAAAATGAAATCGTCTTTACGTTCATAGAGAAAAATATCAATTATCAAATTAATGAAGCAAGGAAAATATCTTGTGCCACAAATTAAATTAGCGTTTCGTCTTTTCATGAAGTATAAATTTTTGCGCGAATTATTAAATCGCGATGAGGGGAGAAGTATATTTTGACAATAAATTAAAAATTTATTAATAATTATTTATTTAAACGTAACGTAACTCCTGGTATTATATAACAACGTTAATATTTTTCATTTTATTATTATTATTATTATTATTATTATTATTTAGTCTTAATAATAGTTACGATCGTATATAATAATTTTAAGATTATTATATATAATATTAACGCATATTACCTGTAATAATAATAGAGATGTATAATTTTTTCTAAATTTCTTTTTCATATCTTTTATTATACCATGAAATGATCTATTATTGATAAATATCTCTAGATATTTTCCTATATCGCAATTTGTCTTTTTGTAATAATTTATACTTGTCATAAAAAAGAAAAACGGTACGTTTCTATCGATGCACCTCTATGACTTCTCATGTTTGCGAAATATTTGCATATTACATTTTTCCTTTAAAAACTGTATTGATTTGCACAATACATCTTTCATTAATAGAAATTGAATATTTTTCTCCTTGCATTATTGCAATTGAAGAAATTTGACATTCGACAAATTAGTTTTCTTTTATTTTACTATTTAACTTTAAGTAATTAATTTGATAATTTTTTCTTATCAAAAATCAAATAAATTGACAAAAATTTTTGATTTTCTGATAAATTTTTTTTTAATGAATTTTGGTTTTTAATTTTATTTTACTGGATTTCCTAGGCAAATAACAACAGAAATTGACATAAAACACTTCGTAATAAATATTTATGTAAAAAAAAATTTTTTTTTTGGTTAATAAAATGCAATTATTTCGGGTATAGTTTACTTTGAGGAAACAATAGAGTTATGGCAGTGATTGAAAAGTTCGTGTGGCTCTAATGTTGTCTTAGGTCATTTTCCCCTGCTATGGTATTTTTTTTTAATCAGATGCTCGCACGCGTTCCTTGCAAATTATTATTTATTACAGCCAAATGGAAAATAACACCTTTCAAGGAAATAATTAATACAGAGGAAGTCTTCATTAGTCACGTTATGAGCTATTTCACTTCTTTTAAATTCTAGATGATTAAATTTCTATACATATAATGAACATTTTCTTTAGCTGTTTTTTCGATCAATTAAAATTCAATACTTCTTTTTTGCTTTTCAAATATTATCTTCTTTTTTTATGGAATTTTAAAAAGAAACTAGTTATAAAAAGGCAAAAAATTCCTCAATGAAGAAAATATTCTCTCAATTTTCGTTTTGAATACATACAAAAATAATAAATAATTATATTTTTATAAAATCATAATTTATAATTCTCATCATGTTGTATTTTCTAAAGATTAAAATTTTTTTTGCCAAATTAATTTTTTTCATAATTTTTTTTTTTACCGAAAATTGCATAAATGAATATTATTTTCAATTGTTCCTTTGGATTTAAATTCTTTTTCTTTAAATAAATCTCGTGAATCTCCAATTAATCCCGAGCATTGAATTAAAATTAAAATTAGACGGATCTTTTATTAAAGAAGTAAAAAAAAACTCTCTCTTTAGATACGAAACGCGCGAGTCCCTTGCGAGAAAAGTGTGTAAATTGCATTCCGTTTAAAACATTTAATATGAAAACCGGTTGAAACTGTATCCTGTGATAAAAACTTTTTTTAAAAATGAAATTTGGTTTGTCACATTGGCATTAAATCGAGTCGATCATAATATATACATGGATCGAAAATACCGGTTATAGGAATTATGTATCGGAATAAACTCTATAGAATCGTTTGAGTGCCTTCGCGTTTAGTTCGCGCAAGGTGAAAGCGCATACATATTACGAGTTTTCAGTCACGGCCGAGCCGCGACGGTGTTCACAAGTTGTTTTCGTTTCTTTTATAACATTACAATAAGAAAAAAAAAAGAAGAAAGAAAAAGTGACAAAAATTTGTTATTCAAGAGATGTTTTCGAGACGCGACTTAAAAGCTTGAAAATTTCATTATTTTATTTACAACATAGTGAAACAGGGACATTGTCCTGGGGTGCATAATCCAGGATTATTATAGACGAAGAAACCATGACGAAGAAATGAAACAGGGTCCAAAGACACTTTCGCGTCGACCCAATACCCAAGGTTCGTAAAAGAAACTGATCCCAATTCGAGGCCATTTCCAAAAAAGAAAGAAAAAATTAAATATCTCGTCGAATTCGAATTTAAAAAAACGTATATCAAAATTTTTGCTATTTAATTGAGTCTTATATATAAAAAATTTAACTTTAAATTCGAAAATAAAAGAAAATAGTGGAAAAATAAAAAAATATACGCCAATTAATTCACTTAAATAATTAAATTAAGAAATTGCGAATTTTATTGATCGATTTATTTATCGCTAAATTTCAAAAAAATGTATTAATTAAAAAATAATAATTTTCTAAATTAAAATGCAATGTTTTTGATAATTGTAAAAAAAAGAGTGAAAAAACTGCCAGTTTCAATTTCTTAAGATACGGTTCAAATATCTCAGCAATTTACTTAAGCTAATTAGTAGTATCATAAATCTCACAAGTTATATAATAAATAGTAAACGAGGATTTAATAAAAAAATATTTTACATTCTTTTATTTACAACGACAAAATGTGTAAATTTATTTGCAATATGGATATGTAAACATTTTTAGTTAATTTTTCATTCTTAATATCGTTTTTGTTTTTTTAATTTTTCGCTAAAAAGGGTAAAAATTAGAGTAAATTTATTGGAATTCGTATTCTTCTCAAATATCTGATCAGTCAACAATAAAATATACTTTCTAATTTTTATCGGAAAGTTACGTTTCATATTAATGAAATTTCATATTAATTGAGTATAATTTTCTAATTATGGTTTAATTACTCCAAATTGATACACTGATAATTTATAATGATTCCAACTTTTCTCAGAAACATTTACTTGAATATAATCTCTCGAGGGTAAAAACTTTTTATATTTTATAATTACTTTTTCGAATATGGCTTACATTTAATTAATTTAATTTGTAAGAGATCCATTTATATTGGTAATAAATAAAAAGAAAATTGTTATAGAAAAAAATAGAATAAATAAACAGCAAAAATCAAATTTAAGTTAAATTAATTCAGAATGTGTTGCTATTCATCGCGAACATGTATAATTAATTTGAAAGTTGTTATTTGTGAGAATATTTGAAATATTAAAAACGTGTAGACAAAAAATATGGAAAGAATTATAAATAGAATGTAATGTATTTAGTTTGTTACGAAAACATTCGAATCGACAAGATATTTTTTTTCTTTTGACCGAGAATGGAAATAAGCCGATTTCGTATGAGATCATGCTGACCTTGTGAAATGATTTCAAGTATCCGTCAGCCTTGGAGGAGGCACAATCCTTTTATTTGGACCTACAGAGGAATCGATATGTCATCAAATTACGCAAAGGTCACCAATTCAGGCCCTTGGACTCGTTCAATTGCGACTGGTCGACCTGGACGAAAACACCGACACTCAGGAGGCGTCCTGTTTTGTTTCAGAAGGTTCAACGAGAGACAGATTTTAGAGTAAAAATTAGAATCTAATTTTAACAAAAGAAATTTTTTGTCCCTAAAAAAAAAACGTAAATAAGATCCATTTTGGGAGAAAAAAACGATTTTGTTTCAATATTATTTTCAGAGGTATCGTTTAATTCTAATTAGTTTGAATTTTAAATTGAATTTAAAAGTTATAATATGTTGAATTCAGAAAGTGATTAAAAGATGAAATTGTGAGAAGAAATGAAAGAGGAAAATGTTTGAAAGTCCTACTTTAAAAAAAAGAACAGTTATTATATCCAGAAATGGAAGTCACTGTAAGAAGCACTTGGCACTTGAAAACTGTGTATAAATATTTTTCCCTCAGCAACAATGAATAATTACTTAAGTTTTTCTTTGACTCTTGACATCCGGCATTGCATGTTGCGTGTAGTTTATTATTCTCATACTTTTCTCTAATTTTTAAACAAATCGTAAAAAAAAAAAAAAAATAATGCATAAACCATATAATTAATTATTACAGACATAGGTTTATTTCGTGAAATAATCCTTGTTCTAGATTTGTCAACCCTGATCTTGATGACTACTATATCTGATTTAATGAATTTTCCCTCAAGCACGTATCACGTGGCAATGAAACGCAATCAGAAAAAAGTGCAAAAAAAAAATTCTACACAGTTTAACTTCATTTTTATTCCAACTTTTCAGTTTATATTCCATTATTTAATAGATTTTTTTTTGGTTTATATTCTATTATTTAATAGATTTGTCATAAATTATTTATTGATTTTGACAGTTTGTTTTTCTTCTATTCTAATTTAAATTGTTAAACAATAGTTTCAGAAAAACTAATGTATTTTTCTCATTTATTTCTTTTAGAAACAACATCAGATGACAACAATTATGAGACACTTTATGCCTATCAGATCGATGACTTTAGCACAGATTCGGAAGCTGAGGAGGAAAATTGTGATAATTCGCAAAATTCGAGAACGGTGTTCAATGAAAATTTGGAGCCACCGACGAGGCCAACACCTCCGCCTCCAAGAGAAGCGAGTCTCACACAATCTTTGGGAAGGAGGATGAAAATTCTCCGACGAACGTGGACCATCACTAAGGGAAGTTTGGGACGAATGCGTCGACGAACATCTGGTGATGATTCAACTTACAAGAGTGTTAATAATCATTCGGTTACGAACAACGATCACAGTAAATATTTCAGTTTCAAGAAGCACTTTAGAAAAAGTATCAGTGGCCTCTCGACATTTTATCTCGAGAATAATCAGGAAAATGAAAACATGAAGGACAATCAAAGCAATAGCAGTATCAAGGAGGGAATCTACAGCAACAGTAATTGGTACACGGACACAGATATTTGGCGAGATGACAGCAGTTCATTGCAATCTGAAGTTAATAGTGCTGGTAATGATTTCCTTCAACTTGGATTCGAAATTATAAATATGTAATTAAGACCAATTGGGAGAATTTTTAAATAATTTAGAATCTTTTTGTTTTGTTTTTTTTCAGGTCGTTTAGTTGATTAGTTTCGAGACTGTAAATGTAATTGACAATAAACTTTAATGTTCATTAAATTGACAAATGAGGCGTGGTAATAAATTTCAGTTAGTTTCAGAATTAAATTGTTGTCAAAGTAGAAAGTTAACTGTCAGTGCTTTCACATTGTTAATTAGGCTTCCTTCTGTTTGTCAATCAGTGCAGAAGATCTGACGATTATTGTTTTCTGACTTTCGGTGAGAACTGAGGCTTATTGTTCGCTTCCTTCTAGGTTTTATAATTCATAAATTGCGAACAGTTTTTAGCTCATATTTTTTGACCTCGTTATGGTGGAACTAGTTTTCTTCATCATCGGATAGTTAAAAATTTCTTTTTTTCTGTTCTCTTGTGCCTGATAACTTTTTCTTTTGTAAAAAAATTGGTTAGAAATGTAGAAAAAAAATTGATTAGAAATATAATTAAAAATCAAAAATGTTTTTAAAAATTTTAATGAATGAAAATTGTATTTCAGATCACTACAGTGTTTTAACGGAGGAACCTTTATATCAATTTTATGCCGCGGCTGCCGCGAGAGTTGCCTTTGAATCAGATTCTGATGGATATGAAGAAGTCGAAGATATCACACCTTCTTCAGCTGCTATGGAACTTGCTAAGCCTGGACATAGGACTTTATGGTGTCAAACTCCTCAAGTTATTCACAGTGGTCTTCTTCGTAAGTTGATTAATTATTTTTTTCTTTAGGCTAAAAAAAATTTTTTCTCTGAATTAAAATTTTAATTTTAGAAAGCTTGACCATGGAGGAGAAAAAAATGCAGGAAGCAAAATTTGAAATAGTAACATCAGAGGCTTCGTACTTGAATTCATTAAGAGTTTTAAACAATGAATTTGTGACTAATAATGAATTAGTTAATGAAACACTCACTCCAATGGAACGAGACAAACTTTTTGGTGGAGTTGCATCTGTTCTAATGTCATCAGAAAGATTTCTTGCCGAAATGGAAAATGTATGGAAAGAAGATCCAATGCTTCTAGGCTTGCCAGATGTTTTACTTAAACATGCAGAAAGAAGTCTTGCCATTTATGTCACTTATTGTTCAAGTCAAGTTAGCATAGACAGTACATTAAAGGAACTCAGGTGAATAAATAAATCCTTAACATAAAAAAAATTATATTTTAAAAATTCAAAATATTTTTTATTTCAAAAATAAATTATACTTGAATATTAATATTGACGAATTAATTCCAATTTAATCCATTTCTTTCAGAGCTAGGAAAGGATTAAAATTTTTAGAAGTCGTTTCTCGGATTGAAATGCGACCATCTTGTCAAAGTCTCTCGTTACATTCGTTTTTGATGCTTCCAATGCAGCGAGTAACAAGGTAATTTTTATTTTCTATATTAAAATTGGTTTCAATAAATTTTTACTATTTAATGAAATTAAAAGCGAAATTTATATTGCATTTTAGATTGCCTTTATTAGCTGATGCTGTTTTATCGAAGATACCAATGAATCATCAAGAGAGAGCTTCCTGGGAAAGAGTTTTATCACATCTAAGTTTTGTTGTCGCCGAATGCAATGAGGGAGCAAGAGCCGCGAGTCAATTAATTGAAATGGAAACATTAGCGAGGTAAATAAAATTTAATTATTCCTTAGAAAAATTTATATTTGATAATTGACCTCATTAAATTGCAATTTAATTCACTCTATTTCGTATTTTTAGGAAATTAGAATACTCACCAAAAGTGCCGCCCATTGATTTAAGGGAGAGAAAACTTATTCGCAGTGGGACAGTTACTCAATTGTCGATGAAATCTGACACGGAATACAAACTCACTTTTGGAAAGAAATTTCAAAAAACTCCCCTGTTTCTTCTTTTGCTCACAGATTATATTCTAGTCACAAAACTCAAAGCCAGGTATTTTAATTGCATTTATTAATTTTAAGCGTAAAAAGTCAAAAATAGAGTAAATGAGGGATAAATTAAAAAAAATTGTTAATTTCAGTAATCATGAAGACACGTATACAGTGATAGATTTGTGTAAACGAAATCTCGTTGCTCTGGAATCAGTTCCGGAGAATTCACCATTTTCGGGACGACACGCAATGGTTTTAACGCTTCTGGAGAATCATTTGGAAGGACAAATGGAATATGTCATCACTTGCGAGAGCGATACGGAGAAAGAAAGATGGTTGGACGCTGTGTCACCTCCAAAATCAAATCTAGTTGGTGAAACTTTATACGAGTCATGGGATTGTCCTCAAGTCATGGCACTTTATTCTTATTCTCCGGGACAACCAGACGAATTAGCAATGCAACCCGGTAATTTTTATTTTTGTTTTTCTACTTTTAAGAAAGATTTTCGCCAAATGAGTCTTCTTAACATACTTCTTTGTTTATGGTCTAAATTAGAAAGTTAATTTTCAATGTAAATTAACTAGTTTACATTAAAAAAAAATTGCAGGAGATGTGATTAACGTGTCGAGGAAAATGGCAGATGGCTGGTACCATGGGGAAAAATTGTTAGATGGCGAACAAGGCTGGTTTCCTGGAAATTATACAAAAGAAGTGGCCAGTGAACATGTGCGTGCTAGAAATCTGAAACAAAGGCATCGGCTCTTGGCTTTGAATGGAAGCGTTTTGCAGCGACGAGCAAAACAATCCATGGCCATACACTAAATTCAAACAGGGTACTGATTAATTCAAATATTGTAATTAATTAATTATTAATTCCTGTAAATTCCATGTACAGTTTTTTTTATAACTAATTATCAATTTGACACTTGGTGTCGTGTAAGTATAAAAATGAAATTATTTTAGTTATAAATGTAGAATTAAAAATTTTATTAAAAATTATTGTAAAAAAAAGCAGTAACGATAAAATAAGGATTGTAAAAAGACGATTTTTGTAACAAAAGTAAATGTCATATTTTTATTTACTTTATATAAATACATTGTATTTATAAATATATTCAAGCTGTTTCGCAAATATTTATACATATATAAACGTCTTTTTTTATATAAATATACTCAACGTATGAAGAGAAATTTCATACTTTCATTCACGCAAAAATAGAAACAATTGATAAAAAAAATGATGTATATATGGTAATCAGCCTTTAAAAATGGAATGAAATATACAAATTCTATTGTAACAGTCAAATAATTTTTTTTTGATAAGTTCATTAACATTTATGAAAAAGAAAAACATCTTTGATCGAAAATCTATTTTGTTTTTTCTGATTTTTGATACAATTTTTAAGTACTAAATGAACTTTAAATAAATGTTTCAAAATGAAAATATTTTCTTTATATATAATATATATATGGAAAACTTATCACATGTTTATAGATAAAGGTCATACAAAAAATATGTTAAATGTAAAATGAAAATTTTTAAGTCAAAATAATTCGTATTCTAATTAAATTCTCACTTTCGAATAACCAGACGGTTTTACTTCGAAGAGCTTTCTCACGAAATAAACCTGCAACACTGTTGTTGCAATTATTACAATCAATTGTGCAATTGACCAATTTTGAACATACGAATTATTATCTAACAATAAATTTAAATCTCGTGCCTCTCGCCCTCGACTCTGGTATTGAATTTGTAACATTTCATTGATATTCTTCTCCACGTGCGTGATTGCCGACTGAAATTAATTATTTTCATGAATATCTTTATTTAAAGTTAATATTTATTTTTAAAAGTAGTTTTTATATTTTATATCTTTGAAATTACCGTGAAATTCTCCACTGAAAGATTCATTTCTTCCAATTCTTTCGTAAACTTTTCCCATTGATCGTACCTGTAATTTAAATTATTGATTAATCAATTGAAATGTTATAAAGAAATTGATGAAAGAAAGATTTTTTAAATTACCTGATGACAGTGATGTACAAATTAACTAATTTTCCAGCAAATCTTGAAAATTGATTGTCGATACAAACACTGTAATAGCCACCACTTGTTGATTGATCCTGATAATCAGCGTTGGCTTTCCATTGATAAGGATGAACTATTTCACCTGATGGATTTCTGACAGCAAAACCAGCTTTTCCATCACCTCCCCGCAGAACCTGAAAAAATTTAAACAGTTAGTAATATTTCTAATAGTTCTCCTTCTATACTCATAGTCTTGTAACAAGTAGTTTCGTTTTATTTTACTTTATGAATTTACAACAAATTTTTTTTTCAAGCACTTTTTTTTCTTTTGCTTTATACCATGTCCTATGGGAAAAGGTTTTAAATGAAGACCTAATCCTTGTCTATATGGTTTCAAGTGTAGACCTTTTCCAAGAGCAATATCTTCCATTACTTGATTATGCCGTTTTGATTCTTTGAGTTTAACTTTTGCT
>JUFY01022404.1:21992-40112 GCA_001855655.1 Leptopilina clavipes
TATCTTTATTTAAAGTTAATATTTATTTTTAAAAGTAGTTTTTATATTTTATATCTTTGAAATTACCGTGAAATTCTCCACTGAAAGATTCATTTCTTCCAATTCTTTCGTAAACTTTTCCCATTGATCGTACCTGTAATTTAAATTATTGATTAATCAATTGAAATGTTATAAAGAAATTGATGAAAGAAAGATTTTTTAAATTACCTGATGACAGTGATGTACAAATTAACTAATTTTCCAGCAATCTTGAAAATTGATTGTCGATACAAACACTGTAATAGCCACCACTTGTTGATTGATCCTGATAATCAGCGTTGGCTTTCCATTGATAAGGATGAACTATTTCACCTGATGGATTTCTGACAGCAAAACCAGCTTTTCCATCACCTCCCCGCAGAACCTGAAAAAATTTAAACAGTTAGTAATATTTCTAATAGTTCTCCTTCTATACTCATAGTCTTGTAACAAGTAGTTTCGTTTTATTTTACTTTATGAATAATTATTAATATTAATATTTTTTAATCCAATATGATAATGGAAAAAAGGACTATTTCATATATAATTATTTATCATTATTAGATGATTGTTTTAAATGAATAATTTAAAATATTCTCTTTTCTGAATTTCAGAAAATTTTTTAGTAAAAAGAAAATTCTAAACAGAAAGTTTTACCCTATAGGCAAAAGTAAAACAAATTTTACAATAAAATTAATAATTCTAGTATTAACTTGTAAATCAAAAGAATTTAATACTCATTTATGAATTGTCATCAATTTCTATTTGTTGTACCCATATGGAACTACACAGTTGACAAACGGTTAAGTTTCTGAGCAAACCAAATAATTCTATACTTAAAAAAAACAATAATAATACTTTTTGTCTTGTTTTTTGTTAGAAATAGTCTTCAATTTTTAATGGAAAAAAGTAAAATGTAGAATACTGTCATAATTACCTGGAAGCTGACGTAGAAAGTGGCTCCAGGATTCACAAATTGAAAATAACAATCTTCCTTTCCAGGGTCAATATGGACCTTGTAGTCCATGGCGACAGCCGGTAAGGATTCATACCATGGTCTACTGGTTTCAGTTTTCGCCAGGGTAACAATTAACCCAGTGAAAACAAAAATACGTGCGAATAGAAGCATTGCACGAATTATTTTACCATCACGAGCTATTAACCATTTATAAGCACACTTCCCGTTTCAATGGCTTTCGAATCTTTCGAAACATTAATTTTTGTACAGTTTCATCAATCCCTTTTATTTATTCAATATTTATCTAAAACTGCCTTTCAATTGGATCTCCTTATTTTAACTGTTGTTCCGGATTGGTCTTTATTCAAACACACACTGTACTTATTTGTAGGTTAGGATTAATTATCCTCGCGCAAGAGCGCGAAATTTTTGAAATTTACTTTCACTAAATTTATTTTTGAATTTATACTATCTTGAGTAATTTTATTAATATCTACATAAGCATTTTAAAAGAAAAAAAAATTTACCTCGTAATTTTGTAGACAACTTTTAATTTATTAACAAATTGGAAGACTTACATGTTGTACAATTAAAAAAAATATTGAATACGCTGGCAGTGTGATGATTTTTTCATTTTCGAGAGAAGTCGGTGTAAACGAAGGCAAATCGCCATTTGGTAATAAATTTAACACCTCTCCATTCAATTTGATTGATCTAAAATTAAGTTTCAAAATTTTATTAATGTAAAAACATTTTTTAGAATTTATTATATTTTTTTGTTACCTTGATAGTAAATTGTCGGCTGTGAGAATGTACAATAATATTGTACTATTAGAAAATATTGAAATATTTTCAATCGAAAGCCTAGTGGAATTTTCTTTAACATTCACACCAAAAATTGTAACGCTATTTGGAAAAATATTTTCCGGTGTACAATGACCATAGAGTCGTGTATTTCCAAAATTATTTTCTGTTGAAATTTCCAAAATTTTATTGGAAACAAAATTTTTATACATCACACTAATCCACCAATCTGGATTCGGTGTTAAATCAGACGAGATCATTGCATAATTTCCACCATAAAGAGTTTGTCTGATTATCACTTTGATTCCTGCTTTTGCACAATATCCCAATTTATCCAACCATAAAAATCCTGCGATAAATCGATCAGAAATTCCTGGTGCTCCTCTATCAAAAGCTGTGCTTGTTTCCGCTGTTATAAAAAAATTTTATTTTAGAAAATTAATTACATATATGTTGTTAGTAGTAATTAAATTTTTAATTTCACTTACACAGCCACATTGGAATATTATTTCCTGAATTGTCAATGGCAGTTTGCATAGATTTGATTAGATATGGTAAATAATTAAATGTTGTAACGTTTAAAAAATCCTTTACTTTTGCGTTCTCGCCTCTTAAATAATACTGATGCCACGTAACATAATTTGTACTCTTCTTAGCATTTTCTAAAAATATAGTTGTGTAGTTTTCTCCATTAAAAGAAGGTCCACCGACTTGATTTACTTCCGGACCGACTAAAATACTTTTTTCGTAATTCAAAGAATTTAATAAAGATCGTAAATGACGATAATCTCTTGCCAATTGCTTAGCTGTAATTGTTACATTAAATAATAATGGAAAATTTGGCGGTTCTGAAATGAGAGTAAATTTAATTATTATTTAATAAATAATTTTAGTTCATTTTAATTTTGTTTTCCATAAAATACTCAACCGTTTCCTAATTGCCAGTCTATATCCATTTTCCATTTTCTTGCAAAGTGAATAATTTTCTTAGCATTAGAATCGTCCCAACTACCATCCGGCTTACGAATTAGAGCATTTAAATCAAACATCATTTTCAAATTCGCCATTTTTGAAAATTCGTAAAGAGATTGAAAATCTTTATCCGAAATTGTAAACTTACTAATATCTTCACCTTTTATTGGGTTTATTATTTCTTCAGGCGTGTTTAAAGTCTGTAAAAAATATTTAATTTCAAAAATTAAAGATACAAATTTCAAGTTAATTTTAATTATAAATAAATACTTATCAAGTACCTCATTGAAAAACAAACAATCCGCTGAAGTGCCACCATATCTCACATAAGCGGGACTTAAATGTCGAGCTAATTTGATTAATTTTTTATTTGAGATTGGTAAATTATTCATTTCTCGTAATAACCAAGCATCAATGGTAAATGATAAATAAAAATCAGAAGTTGTATTTAAAAAGGATACGTGTGACTTTAATATTATATCGTCAGTATAATTCGTCTGACTCGAATTTAATTGAAGTATCAACCAAGTCGTTGTTTGTTTAAAAAACAGTAAAGACAAACAGGAAACATTAAAAACAACCAGGCAAACAATAAAACAATACGTAACCAATCCTGTAAGAAGAGAACAAATGAAAATATATATTGTTTAATCAATGACTTAAAAAACATATATAATTTTTAATAAAAATATTAATTTTTGTAATATCTTTTCGAGTATATAATAATTTAATTTAATTAATATAAATAATTTCTTTTAATCTTACTCTGTTCTTTGTCCTTTTTGAAGGAAAGTTTCCTTGAAATTGCCTCCGGGGAAAGATTAACATCTTTTTTGTCTTTAAAGTTAATAAACCAAACCATTTTTTATATATAAAATAATTATTATCACCTAATTTATAAATTTTTGTTTACACTTCTTTTCATTTTGCGCATTTTTTGCGTCACAAAATTTTAGGTTATGCACGATCAAAAATTGCAAAAAGAATAACAATAACAAATTTAAGTGCGCATGTTTAAAAAGAGATTTTTTTATTGGTTATCTAAAATTTGTCACAAATTTAAAATTAAACATTAATTTTTATAAAAGATAATTTCCCTATTATAAGAAAATACTCTAATTAATGTTGTTACTTTTATAATTTTATCATCTTATAGGTGGATTTATTAGTTTTAATAAATTTAAAATGCATTTTTCTTAGTGAATTTGCAATAATGTCAAATTAAACCATGTAATTTAAATTTTGGTCTCATTTTCTCATTAGCCAATCAAAACGCAGCTTTGTCGAAGGGACATCATTCGTGTGGACATTTTCCTACAATTAGCATCTTCTCGTGTAACCTCTTAGATTTTTCAATATTTTACACTATAAATAGTGATTTACTATTGATTGAGCATAATAATACTGAAATATTCAATATATTCTTTCAAACTAGTATATAATTCTTGTTAAATATCTATGAATAAGTCTCTTAAATTAGTGTCAAAAAATTGTCCGCTATTTGAGGTTATATTGCTTGCTTAGATTAATTAAAGTTAACTAATACACAATTATTCATTCGAATCGGGTAAAAATAATAGAAAAACAGTAAATTGAACTTTATCAAACATTTATTTCGAGTTTTTTTCTTTAATTGTAGAAAATTGTAAAGGTTGAGATAGCATTTTTGCATTAGCCAATCACTGCACAGTGCAGGTCAGAACAAGTTTATGTATATGTGTAACAATCAGTGTGGTGTTTGTTTTGTGCTCTTCGATATTTTAACGAAAAAGTGGTAAAAATTTAATTATTTTCTTTATAAATATTACTTTATTGTATTATAAATTTTATATGCGTTCATTATTGTATATCATTTTCTGAAATAACTTTCACTGATGTGCTAAAAATATTCATGAAAAATTGCCGCCGGAACCGGCGTGTTATTATCATTATTACCAATCGAATATCCAAATATTACGTATATTTGATCAATGTTTGAAGCCATTTGCTTAAAAAATTGGGTAAAACTTGAAAAATTTGTTATGAATTGAAATGTTGCAATTATAATATTTGGAAAAGATTTTTGGGTGATTTACATAACCTAAAAATTGTTCTATACATTTTGCCGGCCATAACATTTCAATTATAGACATATTCATATAATGTACATAGAATTGATAGTATATTGAAAAAATTCGTCGATTTTTGTTTAAAATTGAATATATAGTATTTTTAAAACAATTATTGATCATCTGTTAAGAAATTGAATCATTACAATGTTGGTATCAACAGTATAATTATTAAAAACATTGTAAATAAATTAATTTTTTACCCGATAAACTATTTTTATCGCAAAGTAATTTTTAATTTTTGCGATAAAAATTATTTTAAATAAATAAAATTTAAAAAATAAATTTTTTAATAATATTGAAACTTTTGTTTATTATTCTGTATTTTTTTAGATTAATCCTGAAATTTGGAAGCATTGAGTGGTACGAGATTAGTGAAATAAAGTGATCTACTATGGATTCAATCTTTGCAGAGGTGGAATTGGTCCAACGGAGGATCTTGCTGACATCTCTCATACATCGTTCTTCACTTCAAAGACTGCACAGCGAATTGTAAGTCCCTCCTGTATTTTGGAAAAATTCTGAATACAAGGTTGTAATATTTTGAAAGATTTTAATTCTTAAATCAAGATTTATTCTTGACATTAAACAACAATGATTAATTGTTGTCACTTAAGAAGTCGTAATTTTTTTTTACTTAAAGATCGGTTTCATGATTAAAAGTAAAATCTAATCATTATCGGGGAAAAAATGATTAGAAAAACATATTAGGTTTGGTATTGTGTTTTATTATGCAAATTCATAATTTCATCGTTAATGTTACAATTATTTATAATTATTTTTCTCTCACACACACGTACATGGCCGATGTGTACAACGAACAAAATTATTTCAGTTGGAAGAGTTCGTTCATCTTCTTCATTAAGATTCTTAAATCCCCTTGTGTTTTTGAAACACAATTAAAAATTTATTTTCAATAGCGGTAATAAATCGTGTTATTTACATTTTCATTCTTCATTTATCTCTCGAAATATTTGTTTTCTTCTATATAATAGAAAAAATAAAGAAGTTAAAAGCTTCTACTAAATCTGACAAATTAGGGTGTATTTCAAAAATTGTTGTTCGTAACATATTTACCTGGTTTTTATTATTTTTTTTTTTTTGTCGTAGTCGTACACATCTCTCACACATAAAGCCAAATCGCTAGCTCCTCTCTTTTATATTACAATATAGTAATTGTCTTTTTCATTTCTCAATTAAAGTCTATTTAGGTTTCTCCTGGCTTATTAATATTGTTGTTACTGACTGGATTTCATTTCACCTTAAATCATCAAAATGATTTAGAAAAGTGTTTGTATATTTTTTTCAAAGCATATACAAATGTTTTATTTTTCTCAGTGCTTTTAAAATAATTAAAGCAGTTTACTGGCAAAAGTCTGTGTTAAAAGTTAATGTTGAAATTAAAAAAGCTTATAGAAAAACAATTTTTTAGAATTTGAATCATCGAGAGAATATTCTAAATTATTTTTGAAATTATTTGTCTAAAATGAAAATTAAATATTTTCTAAGGTGAATAAAAAATTTTCCGCGACATTTATCAATTCGCTGTGTGAATAAAAGATATTTTGTGTGTGTGTTCTTCTTTAAGACAGGAATAATACGAGGGCGTTTAAAAACAATTTGCAAAATATTATTATATTACCTACTTAATTTCATTTTACTTAAAATTTACTTTTTAATATCTTAAACTAAACTATTATTTTATTAACTACATATAAAACCTAATTATTTGCCGAGGTTTATCTCTCCTTTCTTTGAATAACCTGGCTCTTTGACATATTTTTTTTTTACATGTTTCTCAAAAATACCTCCATTTTTCATCTCCTACCCTCGGTAATTTAAGATTCTAATACTGCCACTATATGATCTAAATGCTCAATCTGCTTAAAAAATTAAATACAAAAATAAATCGGATCTGTCACTTCTTTAGTTGTCCTCAAATTAAATTTTTAGCCCCCCCCCCCTCCCTACATAACATTTTTAAGCAGAATGAATGCATATATGTCCGATTTTTTACATTTCCTTTCGACATTATATTTAATATAAATCAAAGTTCCAAATAAAAATGGAGCAAAAAAATTAATATTGAGTTTTGTAATTACTTTCCTTAGACCTGTATACTAAGACAATAGTTTTTTTCTTAAATCGAAGAAATTTGTGCGCTCAAAGAAAAAATTGATTGATTTAAAGAAAATTTATTCTTTATTCCATTTAATTAAAAGAAAATCTTTAAATCAGAAGATTTCTCTTTGAAATAAATAACTGATTTCTTTGAATCAAACAAATTTTTTTTCTAGCTGTAACAATCTCCATCGAAGATTAAAACTATTTACATATATTCTATATAGGAATTCAAATTGAATTAGAAAATATTAAAATTAAATATGTCTGAATAAAATTCGTTTTTTAAAAGAATATTTTTTTGCTCCATTCTGTATTAAAATTAAAATTTGATATATTAGATTCAATTGATTCTATACATTATGCTATGGCACAATTCTTATAGAGAACATTGGTAAAAAGTTGAAATATATAAATGCGCCAACGACTTTCTTCTTTTTTTTCAATAGATATGAAAAATAAATATAAAAAACTCAATTGTGTCAACAATTGAAAGTATATTAGCTGAAGCAGGAAACTAATATTTTTACAAATTAACGTTCGTTGAAGAATTTACAGTAATTTTGCAATTTAATAAAATTTTAAACGATCGTCAATTTCCTTCTTCTAAATTTTGTATTTATTTCATGAATGTTTAAAAGCATTTTTATCGTGCATCGCAGTTTTAGGAAGATTTTTTTTTAAAAATATGTAATCTATAAGGCGTTCTACGTTGTATAAAGTCAATAAAAATACAACTTCGTCTAAGTTTCTCTTATCACAATAGGACAGATTTTCAGACTATTTGCTTCAAAATTAAAATTTTACAAAAATAATTAAAGAAAGAAAAAAAGAAATACGTGAAGATTTTGGACTTTGTGTTTAGTAAAAAATTAAATTTCGATAATTAAAGAATATTAAAAAATTCGACATATTAGAGCAAACTTTAATAATAAATTTGGGTTGTCAATTTCTGAAATAGTTAAAGGTGATGAATAATAAAAGAAAAAGGAATATTACATCTGACGTCGATTTATTATAAAATTTGTTCATTTCTTTTTTATAAGTTTTATTTTGCAAATCGAGCTCTTGTCTATTTTTTCTTTTCTTTTATTTTTTTTACCTTAAAAGTATTTTTCAATTTATTTGCAAGAAACATTCAATGAGAATTTTTTTTTTTTTTTGCGGAAAATGAAAATCACAGTTAATTTTTCATTAATATAATTGAAATAATAATTGTTCTAGACAATCGTAAATAAATTACAAAATGATTATAATATTTTCAATTCAATTACTTGTACTCAATTAAAAATTTCTAAATTGCATATTTCAATTGTTTGTGTGTGTGTTTTTTTTAATGCAGTTCTACATTATTACGTAAGTCCAGCTTCGCATTAATAAGTCTAAAAAAAATTGATTTAAATTTATACAAGGATTATTTGCAAAGGAATAAAATGGAAATCGAATGAATAACCTATTAAAATGCTTTTTAATGACATGCGAAAGTAATTAAAAAAAAATAATAATAATAATTAAACATTAGATCCATTCACTGAACATTTCTCGAAAATTTTTAGGAAACGGCTCGGTTAACATTATTTGTAGAGGTAAATTTTTATTATAAAAATAAAAATAAATTGTAGGCCTTGTTATATATAACGTTCAATGGTATGTAATGAATTCGAAATTATTTATAAAAACGTCTGAAACTCTGACCAATACGTTGTACATGAATCAGACTCGCATAAGAAGGAAGTTAATTAATCTACAGAAAATAAAATTTATTTTATATCTTTTTCTAAATGAAATGATAATGGCTTGTGATATTAATGTTGCGTTATATAAGAACAATTCTTTTTTAAAATATTTTATTGATGAACAAAGAAAAATCTATTTTTTTTTTAAATTTGTCTTTCGTAAGTCATAACTAGCTCTTTTTTTCTCTTTATTTTCTGTATAATAATTTAAGCGATTTTGATTGTAGCATTTTCGTTCTTAACTTGAATTAGGCGGCTGTGTGTAACTTTCGCGAATATAAACGTTCAATCAGTCAATCATGATTCTATATCGAATTAATTACACCATTATTTTTAACACTTCTTTTTTTGTTTGTTTATATTTTTTTTTACTTTTGCTTTACTGAAAAAATTGTTTGAATTGTGTTTTACGAATATGCAAATATGGAAAGTATCACCGACGAGAAACGTGTGTACGATAAATGTTTGCATTAGAAAAATCTCGAGTACAAATTTGCCAAATATCAATAATTATTATTGTTGAAAATTGCGATCATAATGGAATAATGAAATCGCGATTATTGAGATTAAATCCGTTGGATGTCGAGTTTGCAAACATGAGACAATTGTTCAATTGGTTAGAGAAATAATTCCCTGGAAATATCACCCGTTTTTGTTGTTATTTTAGTGTCTCCGTACAAATAATTATTTTGAGCTATCAGACTCAATATTATTTTTGAGAATCTTATGATGTATTCGGATTTGTATGCATTCTTTTTTATGTACAAGTATTCACGCGGTAAATTGTTTTCTGTGCGAGCATGGTTGTGAATATTTCGAGTAGACGCGAATATTTGATGAGGGATGAAGTGTTGTTTCTTAGACAGGGCGCTCTCTACATACACGTTTTTCAGTCCGTTAACATTTTTTTTTTCTGGAGTACACACTGTTGTTGTCTTTCGTCCATTATCAATCATGCTATAACACTCGTTGCTCCATCCGAAGCTTGTGGCTTTGCGTGCCACGC
Source organism: Leptopilina clavipes (assembly GCA_001855655.1). Classification (NCBI taxonomy): domain Eukaryota; kingdom Metazoa; phylum Arthropoda; class Insecta; order Hymenoptera; family Figitidae; genus Leptopilina; species Leptopilina clavipes. The sequence continues at coordinate 31,716 of JUFY01022404.1, forward strand.
TTACGTCAATATATACCGTTGTACTATCTGTAAAAGCAATACTCTTATCTTCATCTGTTTTGTTTTACAATTACAATTTTTTTTTCAATAATTGAATCGATTATTGACAAACTTTTTAAATTTTCTTTTTATTGTGAATGTGTTTTTGAAATTAAAAAATACATTTTCAGTAATAAGAAAATGTAATTTATGCAATGACTGAAAAACAATTTAAAATTTTGTGATTCTTGTAAAATTTATTTTCAAAACGTATATGAAAATGCATTTCAATTTTAGTTTATTTATTTATTTATTAATATTTAAAAGGCATAAGTGAAATATTTATTTAAATGAAATTTTCTTTTAAATTCATTATAAAAAGTATTTTTAAAAATTTTATTCCAAGATATAATTTTTACAGTAAAAAAAGTAATACTTTTTTGAGAATCAAATAAACAGTAAAGATAAAACCAACCTGCATACAGATGTGCTAAAGCTTATCTTGGAATAGAAATAGATTATTAGTGGCCGCAACAGCAACCACATTTTCGGAAGGATGCCACGCAGTGTGCAATATTTTCTTATTAAAATCGAGGCAGTCCACGCTGATCTCGTCTTTCTTTCGCTTACCACCAGTGCAGACCTAGACAAAGATATTTCATTTTCAATTAATTTATTTTATTTTTTAATATATTGATTTATTTAGTCAGGTGTTTAAAGTGATACCAACCTTTCGTGGCTTTAGAAGTGTTTTAGGCTTTGCGATGTCACGCGCCGCTTCCAAAGTAAGGTCTCGTTTAGTGGTACGATCAAAAACTCGGAAGAAGTTATTATAAGAACCAGTCATAATAGCAGAATCGTTTCCACTCCAACAGCACTCAAATTTGTCAAAAATACAGTCATTTTCATATAATGAGCACAACTTTGATCTCAAGTACTCGTGAACCTGTGAAAGAATTTTTTCTTATAATTCAAATTTGTCAATTTCAAAGCCAAATTGTTAGTGCTACTTTAATTCAAAAATTAAATTAAATGTGACCTTTGATTAAAATTTATAAATTGTTATTAATTTATGCAATAATACAAAACTTACGGGATAACATTCGATGGGCCTTGTTTCCATGTGCAAGTCCCATACTTTAACACTCAGGTAATCTCTACTAATCATGTAACGGCCGGAGTTACTGAGTTTAACATCACTTATACTTGAAATTATTTCTGAGAAAAAGCTCCTGTTAGTCGGGTCTTCTGGTTCTTCGAATAACTTACTATGACGATCACAAAGAGCTGCTGATCTCATATCACACAAGCGGATTGTACCCTTACTACTACTATAAACTAGAAGGTTGCATTCAACTGGGTGAAATTCAGCAGCTGTTATGACTTCCGTAAGTTCCTCCATATTCGTCGGCTTAATATCTACGATATCTGTATCAAGGGGTTAGGAAAAAATATCGCACATCTTTTACAAATTTACGACAAAATCGTACCATTCTTTCGAAAAACAATTTTAATTGTATTTAGTTTCTTTTTTCGTTATTTAAGAAAAAAATTTGATTCTTAAATCTAGCAATGTCTCTTTAGGGAAATTATTATTATTATTGAGAAAAATAAATATTTTTGATAGATTAAGATTTTTAGGAGATAATGAAATACAATTTGATTGATTGAAAAAGGATACTGAAACTCTGGTCAGTAATTTCCAGATGCCAGAGATTAATTCTAAGGTCGTCGGCACTGAGGTATGTTTCTTGGTCACTGTTGACGCTTATACTGTTTATATGGTAAGTGTGCGCATTAGCAAATATTCTCCTTGGAGATGCCTCGACCATCAATTCCATTGGTTTAATAGAAGGTACCTAAGCAAAAAATTTATTTCCATCAATAAAACACAAATTCAATTTCCATTCATTAAATTAACAAACAATCTTTGCTAAACAGTTATTTCTAAAAATACTTTCTTCATAAATCAAATCAATTTATATATTGATATTAAATCATTATTAAAGTTGTCTTTAAATCATTGTACTTTTCAACAAAATTTTAGAGAAATAGACTTTTTTATAGTTTGAGAAAATTTTCAAAAAAAAAAATAAATAAATAAATCTTGAAAAACATTATAAGCGCTGAATGATATTTATGACAGCAAATTATGCTTATTTGATGCGCATATTTAACCTTATGTTACGAGTGAGATTTCTATTCTATACGTTGAACTTAAATTCTTTACTTCTACATCTCCAATTACTTTTATTACATATCTACTTCATTTTTTTCTTAAGTTGCACTATTTTTGTAACATAATTCTTTTCAACTTGCATTCAATTAAATAATGGTTTGTCAAATATTCTCTGTGAATTTAATAGCAAAGAAACAGTTTCTGTTTCAAAAGGAGAGGTTTTTTTTTTGTTTCTCGAAGTTTTTGTTGTACAAATTGACTGCTGTATAATTGACAATTGAGAACAATTGATGACCTTACGCATACTTAAGGCATTTAAATTGATATGAAATGGTTTCATATTCAATATTGTGAAAATAAGAAAAATAATTATACTTTGTTTTCGTGAATAGTTATAATTATTGGATAGTGAGAAAATTTTCTTTACCCTCAAGGCAGTAATGCAGGCAGGATCACGAATAGAGCCATTTTCTTCCTTAGTATTGTAGCCTTCGACTTTTTTATCTCGTTCAGAAACTTTCCATAATTTGATGGTCTTGTCATTTGTAGAAAGCAAAAAATGAGCTGGATTTTTTCTCTTTAGCCATCTGATTTTGTTAATCTTTTCTTCTATTTCTAAGGATTTTAGATAGTCAAATTCAGGCTCATGACTTTGGAAAGTGCTGTACACATTGTATTCACCTCTCCGAGGGATGCTGTTTTTACTCTGAAAATTTTCAAACTTTAATTAAAATACAATTTAACTATAATAATTTAATAGTTTCGAAATATTCTTCTATTTCAATTTGTTGGGAAAAATTGATTTTTAAATATTGAGATAGGAAGGAAAATTTTAATTCATCAATTAATGATTTCTCCATAAAGAAAATATTTACTGGTTTATGTTTATATATGAACAATTTCGTCTAATTTTGATAAGAGCATATAGAATGATAATTAAATATTAGAAAACAGCAGTTGAGTGTTGATAAAAATATTTGATCAGCTTAAATCTACGGATTCAAGTGTAGAACGTAAAACAGTAGATTAAACAAATGAGAAATTCTAGAGAGATAACCTTACAATACTTGTAGATAAATAACAGTTTATAAATTTTTCTTATTTCGAATATAACTCGGAGTACAATTCTAAAGATAGCGTTTGTATTATAGACAATGGTAAGATTATTGGCTCAATCCCAATTCTAGCTGTAGAAATTTAATGATTTTTAACGAGGAACTTACGGATATTTACAAATTTTTTCTTCCCCTTAAGATTCATTTTTTTTTCGTTTAAAAAATATAGAAACAAAAAAAATTTCAATAATTAAAACATTGAAATATTTATTGTGATCTTAATATTATTTATATTCATTTATAGTTACAAAAATAACATTTTAATAATAAATACTGTAATTGGTTATTAATCCATGGGTGTTTCTTCTCAAGGCAAAAATTTTTGCGGAACAAAAATAAAGTAGAATAAAATTTCTAGAAAATAAGAGTGGAAATAACTTAAATCATAGAATTAAAATTTCAATAATGAAGAATAGATATTGCAAATTATATTTGAAAATTGTAAATGAGTAAAAAAAACTTACAATTGGGTCCCTTTGGAAAATAACTACTCGGCCACCCTTGTCTCCCGTTGCAAGAAGGTCGCCATCGTGGTTAAATTCAACACACGAAATAATGTCAGCTGTAAACAGAAATGAAAAGAATTACTTTTTTTTTTTAAAGAATATTCAGTAGCGTTTGATTTTGCATTTTGACTAAAAACAGATATTTAAATTCACACACTAAAAAACATTATAGATCTAATTTTGGAGTGCAAATAATGATAAGATAAAATTTTACCAAGTTTGTTTAATCTACATAAATGAAGACGATAATTACCTTCAGTGACATCATCTTCCAAGGCTCCCTTTACTTGAGAGAAACACCATTGGATATCACCATTACCTATAGATTAAACACAAAAAACAAGAAGATTTATTAACAATTTTTGAATAATAAAATTAAGTCGTGTAATGTGCAAATTGCATAAATTTTCAATTAAATTTCAAAAATGTATTAAATTAAATCTGTAACAAAATAATTTTTTAGTAATAATTAATTAATAGATTAAAACAAAAAATTGGAAATTTAAAATTTAATTAGTAAAAATTCAACTATCACTTGGAGTGAAGAGTTAAGTTTTAGTTGAAGTTAAATTTTAGTTTTTCAATTAATTATTAATATTTGATCTATAAAATTCTTAAATTAAAAGAAGATTTTCTAATCTAATAGTCATCTGCTTTTTTTTATTAAAATCGGAAGTTTTCCATTTTTTCTCAAAATCAAGATTTTTATTAACTTAGGAATTTGAGAAAGCAGTAGCAACTGGTTTTTTTTAAAATGGTTATATAATGTAAGATTATGCATTTAAGGAGAAAGCAAAAAGATACTTTTGCACAAACTAACATCGAAAAATAGAAATAGAATTTGTCAATTTCTAAATTATTGACATAGTGCCAAACATGTATTAATTTTATCTGCAATATTGATAATATAATTTATAGATAATGTGACGTACGTTTGTACAATGTATACCAAACCAGCGTAGAGAAATATTTAAAGAAACATTACATTATTATTATAATTGTCTACAATTTTAAAAAATGAGTCATCTATTTTTAAATAAAAGAAAAAACAATTCAGATTAGGTTTCGAAAATTATAAAATAGAATTTTTTCATTCTTGGCTATTTAAAGATATTTTTAAAGTTAATTAAAAAGAAAAAAAAGAAACTAAATTAAAAAATAATAATTTATTCGATATCTAAAAGTCTGGATAATTTTAAAGAAAATTAGATATAGATTTCATTACTGTGCATCCTAACCTCAAAAGCAAGTTTTAACCTAGTATATGAAATGACAGAAACAATACTTATTATGAAAAAGTATAAAATTACAATTTTTGTATTATAAACAATTAGATAAACATTTTTTTTTACAAAAAATGGTAATTTTTTTTTAATTTACAGTTTAAAGTGTATATTAAAAATTTTATTCTCTGAATTCGTAAATTTGCATTTGTGAATTAAAAATTCTAAACTTTTGATAAACAAATAAAATAAGTTTGTTTTTGTCATTTCTGTGTGAGTTGAAAAAAAAATCATAGAAAGAGAGAGAAATAGAGAGCACGTGATTACTTTTAATCAGACAGAATATTCAACCCTGAATATACTTGCTTTTGAACAGTGTTGCGTAAGTACTGATAATTAGTATGTGAACGAGTAAAAAAAAAAGAGAGAGAGAGAGAGAAATCGAAAGAGATAGAGAGAGTGCAAGAAACGAATACCAAGCAGAATTTTAGATGAGAAAAGAGAATAGTGTGTAAGAATGCATTTTGCGTGGAAGATGAAACGGAGCCTACTTGAAGTTTCGCCGCAATCCATCGTGTCTTTAGACCGCCAACGGTTTCTTAGGGTACATCTGCCCCCGGTTTTGCGGAGGTGGTCAAGTAAAAACTGGAAAGAGGAATTGGGGGAGTAAAATAAGTTGTTGGATCCGGCGTTGTGAAATTACACTATAGCACTAAGTAGCACTCGTCTGTCTCGTTACGACGTTAAGTATATTATAGTGTTATCAGACGAAAGCGCCTTTTGATGAGGATGCGGAATTAGAGTATCCGGAAGTGTTGAGCTAGCGCGAAGTACACCAATAGAAGATATAGACGTCCGTGTATTTAAATTTAGGTCAAGGTTCGTTATGCCGCAGTAGTTTGAAGTCGAAATTCAGACAAGCAATAAAGTATAGAAGGAGATGAGCAAAAGAATTAAGTTAAATAGACGGCATATACGAAGGGTCAGAAGGAAAACGCTGACACCTGGCGCGGAACTTTTTCGTCTATTTCTCGGATATGTGAATTTGAGTCTGATCAGCTAGGCTAGGCTCCGGTTTTTGCTTAGCTGCTACTTACCGGCCATCTCGAACGCGAAAGTGTTCGTTTATATTGAAGCCGCGAGGAGAAATAAGTAAAATACAAAACGCGTTTGAATTTTTGATATATTTGAATCTCAAGTGTGTTTCACGAGGAATTGTAATATTTTCACGGGGTTAATAGTCCTTGGGCGAGCACGCTGCCTTTTCTATTTTTTTTATTTTTTTGTTCCTGTGAAGGGCAGCCGGCTGCACGAGGAGGTACACAGGATGAGGATGCTTCTCTCGACAACAGAGACTTAAGGTGGAGAGTCATACGCGAGTTTCCTTTGTCACATATTCACTCGAAACGCACTGTTGAAATTTTGCACGCACTAGCGTTTTCTATGGCGGCCAACAACTCAAACAGAATGCATAACCACCGCACAACACTGCTATTTGCGTGACGTCATACGCAAGTCACAAGCACAGGTTGAAAATTCTTCTTGCTTCTTGTTCTTGTTCTACTGCTTCCATGGACAACGCCATTTTGTCCGCGAAGACGAAAAGGCGCGAAACCTCACGATCTGTGCCGAATATTTCCGAACAAACACGAACTATTTGTGCGCTAAATTTCAAATTTCACAACATTTACTTTTACAACAATTATTAACAATTAGTGACAGTTGATAATAATAATAATAATAACAATAAGGATACTTTATTTGAACAGATAATATAAAACAACTATTTATTATTTATTCTTCTATTTTTTGTTTTTATTATTATTATTATTATTATTATTATTTCTATCTTTAGCGTTATATTACTTTTCCGTATATTTTCTAAAAACAAAAACGATAAATCACAAGTAAAAGCGGACAAATTTAGAGAAGGATTTATTATAAAATATGGAAGCGCCAACATTTCATTTCTGCTAACGTGTATAACGGGTTGCATATGTATATATATATTTTTCAAAAGCCCCAGCGTAATTACTCGGTCTAATAAAATCCCGTGGGGAGAGTTAAATTTACATTTTAAGTGTAAATTTGCATAGAAAATTTTCCAGCTATTTTGTTTCAAAATCAACAGTTTGTTAATTTTACTATAGTTTGAAACACATTAGCCTACCTAACAGTTGAGCTAGTTTCTCGTGTAATTCTTCAAGTGATGAAAACAATGGCTCCTCTCTCATAACGTGTGTAATATTTTTTGGAGTTCTTAATCCTGGTGATAAAGATTCCATTCTTTTTTTTTAATATTTATTTATTGTTTGTTTTTGAAAAAAGGATTTTAATCTTTTTTGTTTTACAATATGTACAGAGTATTTAGATGTTTCACTTGTTCGTCAAAACGAGAAGTTTATTGGATCAACATTTTTTTCCTGCAGAAAAAAGAGATTTTTATTTATTTTTTTTATTTTAATAATTTTTTTATGAATTTAATTTGCAATTAAAAGAATTATTTTAATTTTCTTAATGTTGTATATAAATTATATTGGAATGTCAAATTGGAAAATTCCTGATTAGATACGAATATAATAATATAATTTTCAATATGTTGAAATTGTTTTGTTAAGTAAAAAAAATGGTAAATGATAATAAATTTTTATCAGGAATTTTCAATTATATATTTATCGTGAAAATTTTAAATGCCCAAGAAATTACCTGGTATTGCGATAAAGTTGAAATAAAAATATATTAAAGTATAAAACAATTAACTGAAATTTCAAAGTTATTGTCCACTTAATATAAATCATTATAAGACATTATATGCGATATTGGCTCGTTTCTTATTCTGGGCACGGTCACCTTTCGAAATATAGAAGTAAACACGTACGTGGTCTCGAAATTTTATTCCTTTCAATGATTTGTCCAATGAATGTGATAAGGATAACACTAACACCACTTTAATTTTCGGAAAAGGGACAAGCAAAAAATGCAAATTTTACATATACGATAAGCATACGAATGATTGATTTTTCTTCATAAAGAATTTTTCAACATGAATTTCAAGAAGAAACTAATCATCGACTGACGTTGGATTATATTTTGAGACTCGTCATTGAAAATGGTTGCACAGGCACCAATGTAAATTAGATAGTCCTTACTAAACGGTTGCACTAATGAAAATCCTATACAGCTTCTCTTATTTGCAGACTCAACAATATTACTCAGATTTGTTTTTCTTTTTCAAAGATATAGTATGTAGATTTTTTTTTTATTTTACAATTATTTATTTATTATTATTTATTTTATTATTTATTTTTTTACTATTTATTTTTTTACTTGTTATTTATTTAATAGTTATTAATTTTTATTAATTATATTTTATTAATATTAATATTTTACTATAG